>JALXFT010003388.1:20000-35000 GCA_023376895.1 Aspiorhynchus laticeps
ATACATGGACTAACGAACACATCGGTCACAAATAATCTCCCTGTCATAAAGACACACACTAAAAAAAATGTTACGGTAAAAGACTGCAAAATTGCTACAGTCTACTAAAAACCTGTTAAATGGTTAACGGTAAGTTCTCCTACTAAATACAGTGAACATATATTTATATTTTATTATTCTGTATTGGCCATTATATGTAATTTTAGAATTCCCTGCATTACATTTCAAATTATGTTTTTTTGCTGAAATAATTATGTTTCTTCTTAGTTTTTTTCTTATCAGTTTTGCACATTAGGGGTTGTATGTTACATCTAATGTTGTTAAATGAATGTTTATTGCATTATTTCAGTTTCAAGTGTGTTGATGGTGATTAGTGTTTGTGTGAATGACGCTGTGCATTTTCTATATACAGTATGTTATTATTTAAAAGCTGCTTTGGTTCATCATGTGACTCTCATCACCTGCTTTTGGTGGTTATCAGTGTATTACAAAGATACAGATTTCAGTACTTCAATAGATTGGTATATTAACATTATATCAGCTAATGAAATTACGGTATTTAACTGTAAATTTAAGTTAAAACCGTAAACGTATGAAATATGATACCATATTTTTTACGGTAAAATTCTGGCAACTACAGCTACCGTAAATTTTACGGATTTGTTTTTACAGTGCACTTATATATGCAGTTTTTCACAAAAAGCAATGAGAAACACTGGCTCATGAAATAGTTATGAGCAGAAATCTCAGCTTCTGCAGATTTATCAGTTTCTTCAGTATTTGATCTGACTGGATTTGAGGACACCGGACGTCTCGCTCTCACATGAATCACCAACAATCTCAAACTAATGAGATTCTGGGCTCTTCGATTAACCTTCCGCCTCGGTCAGAGCAGAACTTCACACAAACTCTCCACAAACGCTCTCGAATCAGCCGACGGTCTCGAATGATGATGATGATGATGAGAGCCTCCGGTCCGCTGTGACAGACGTCACCGGCCCTTCATAACGAGCCGCTGGAGGCCAGGATTTTACTGCAGTTTAGGGCTGCTGTTTTAATGACTCAAGACAAAAACAGCGTCTCGAGCGGCTTATTAGCGAAGCAATAAACCAACAAACCTCTGACGTTCAGCGATTCAGCCTCAGCGAACAGATCCAAACTCATCAGAGTCTTACAACATTACACAGAGCCTTTCCACAGACTGTCATCATGCATTTCCACAGAAATTAACATCTATTTAGAATTAACATTCTTAGAGCTATAAATGTACAATGTGCTGTTGATGTGAAATTTTCACCAGATGTCGGTAACAACCCAAGTAATCCATGCATGCAAATAAAGCAAAACAAATAAGTTCAGATGTGTGCAATACAATGGAATGACACAGAGAAAAAGTACTGAACTACTGAAATGTGTTTAATGCTTTGTACAAAAGCCTTTGTTGGTGATGAGAGCTTCAAGACATCTCCTGTGAAACTAGTGCCATGCATTGTTTAGGTGTGATTTTGGCCCATTCTTCCACACAAGCAGTCTTCAAATCTTGAAGGATCTGTGAGTCTCTTCTATGAACTCTGATCTTTAGTTCTTATTTTCTATTGGATTCGAGTCAGGTGATTGTCTGGCCGTTCTAGCAGCTTTATCTTCTTTCCCTGAAACCAGTCGAGAGATTCCTTGGCTGTGTTTGGGATCATTGTCTTGCTGAAATGTCCACCCTTCACTGAAAAAAAAATATACTAAATTTTTTTAAGGTAAGTGGTTGCAATCAATTTATTTTAGCTACATTTAAATAAGTAAGGGATAATCAACGGCTAGCCGTGCATTAAAGGATTTTAAATGCACGACGTGGAGGCAAAGAACCAAAGAATCATTGACTCAATCAATTTGTTCAAAAATACTGAATCACTCAGGAACGAAACACCTGACTGTCTTTATGAGTGAGTCACTGAATCATTGAGTTAACTGATTCGTTCAAACACACTGAATCATTCATTTGGGACTATATTAGCTGGCAAAGCAAAAACAAAGTGAAAGTATATTACTGAATGATACTTGATATTGAACTGTTGTATTAAAACAATGCCTCTGTTACTCCAACAACCTAAAAATGTCTTAATATCATTAAATGAGCTATATTTCTAATCGGACATCTGTGTCGAAACATGATCATAAACACACCTCTTGCTGGTGTGATACTTCAATACTTCTCACAAAGAGCTAGTTTCATGATCAAAACCATAAAACACAACCCAATCAGAGAGATTAGAAATACTAATTACATTAATCTGATGTTTTCTATAAATATAAGGTTGAAAACATTGGAAAACTACTCATTCTTTTACATATTTTGTAGACTACAAGAGGTTTACAGAACCACAGAGCAATGTGAAAATGGTGCATTCACAATCAAACACAAGCATTTCCACACGTCTCTCATGTTTGAATCACTATAAGCACATGAGCTGATATGAATCCAGGATCGCACACACTGAAGCAGAGCATGTGTGCGGTGCATCACTGACCCTGGAGCAGCGTTTGATGCTCTTACTGAAGCACAGCGGCTGAATTTATGAGCACTTACGGAGATTAGAGTGGTTTGGACCGTGCAGAAGGGTCTCCCGTCATGCAGCATCACAGGAGGAAAAGTGTAATTATTAATTCACAGCATGATTAGCTGTTGAGCTCAAGAGCTCTTGAGAGGAGTTATGAAAATGACAAGTGCAGCACGCCATCTTTGACTGACACAAGGACTTTAAACCTCGATAAACACTGTTACGTTTGAGCTTAAAGCTGGAGTCTCACCGAACCGTCAACACTGAATGGAGAGAAACCAACAACTAATAAACATATTAAATCAAGTCTCACGATGCAAATAAACTTCTCAGTTATCTGTCAGATTAGTTTCAGTGTTCAGTGATGGAGTGATTGACAGCTGTCATGTGATTCAAACAACAAAGTCTCTGATCAAACAGTGTTTCAGAGATGTGATTCAAAGATTCAAAGACTCAAAGACTGGGCTGTAAGGTCTGTTTTGGGTTCTGTTTCATGTTATTGTTTTCATGTCTTTTATTTTAAAGTTTCGTCACGGTTCCTGTTTGTGTCATGCGTCCCTTTCCCTCATGTCTTCATGCTATTGGTCCCCTTGTTCATAGTGTCATGTTTTGATTGGTTGTCCTAAGTCACGTGTCTTGTCCCCATTGGTTGGTTCTTGTCATGTGGTCCTCCTTGTTTGCTATAAGTAGCCATGTCATTGCCTTTGTTTCTTGTCGTGTATTGAAGTTGTAATCTGCTGTTGGTGAGTTAAGTCTGTTCAAGTCAAGTCTTCGTTTGGATTTTGGATTTCATGTTTGTAAATAAACTGCACTTGGGTTCTCACTACGCTCGCCTTCAGTGGACTCTCATTACATGAGCTCAAAGGACCAGCTGGAAATATGTCTCTGTTAGTGGATATGAGACTCAATACTGACTGTAAGTAACACTAATTGAACAATACTTAATAAAGCACCACTTAATACTTGCTTGTATTATTCTTGTTTATAAGATGCTTTGGATTAAATTAACCAAAAAGCATCTGTTGAATAAATACATGCAAATGCAATAATTATCCAACAGTTAATTCTGGTGTTAGTGAATTTCACAGCGACTCTTTCTGCAAGTCTCTCTTTTCTGCATCCATTCAATTGAGTCGTTCAACAGCACTGAATCAGAATTGTTATACTCTCTCTGAATTGGGTAAGAAGTCTTATGAGCAGAAATCTCAGCTTCTGCAGATTTATCAGTTTCTTCAGTATTTGATCTGACTGGATTTGAGGACCCGGACGTCTCGCTCTCACAGAATCACCAACAATCTCAAACTAATGAGATTCTGGGCTCTTCGATTAACCTTCCGCCTCGGTCAGAGCAGAACTTCACACAAACTCTCCACAAACGCTCTCGAATCAGCCGACGGTCTCGAATGATGATGATGAAGCCTCCGGTCCGCTGTGACAGACGTCACCGGCCCTTCATAACGAGCCCTGGAGGCCAGGATTTTACTGCAGTTTAGGGCTGCTGTTTTAATGATTCAAGACAAAAACAGCATCTCGAGCGGCTTATTAGAAAGCAATAAACCAACAAACCTCTGACGTTCAGCGATTCAGCCTCAGCGAACAGATCCAAACTCATCAGAGTCTTACAACATTACACAGAGCCTTTCCACAGACTGTCATCATGCATTTCCACAGAAATTAACATCTATTTAGAATTAACATTCTTAGAGCTATAAATGTACAATGTGCTGTTGATGGAAATTTTCACCAGATGTCGGTAACAACCCAAGTAATCCATGCATGCAAATAAAGCAAAACAAATAAGTTCAGATGTGTGCAATACAATGGAATGACACAGAGAAAAAGTACTGAACTACTGAAATGTGTTTAATGCTTTGTACAAAAGCCTTTGTTGGTGATGAGAGCTTCAAGACATCTCCTGTAAAAACTAGTGCCATGCATTGTTTAGTGTGATTTTGGCCCATTCTTCCACACAAGCAGTCTTCAAATCTTGAAGGTTTTGTGGGTCTCTTCTATGAACTCTGACTTTAGTTCTTATTTTCTATTGGATTCGAGTCAGGTGATTGTCTGGCCGTTCTAGCAGCTTTATCTTCTTTCCCTGAAACCAGTCGAGAGATTCCTTGGCTGTGTTTGGGATCATTGTCTTGCTGAAATGTCCACCCTTCACTGAAAAAAAAAATATACTAAATTTTTTTAAGGTAAGTGGTTGCAATCAATTTATTTTAGCTACATTTAAATAAGTAAGGGATACTCAAGGCTCGCCGTGATTAAAGGATTTTAAATGCACGACGTGGAGGCAAAGAACCAAAGAATCATTGACTCAATCAATTTGTTCAAAAATACTGAATCACTCAGGAACGAAACACCTGACTGTCTTTATGAGTGAGTCACTGAATCATTGAGTTAACTGATTCGTTCAAACACACTGAATCATTCATTTGGGACTATATTAGCTGGCAAAGCAAAAACAAAGTGAAAGTATATTACTGAATGATACTTGATATTGAACTGTTGTATTAAAACAATGCCTCTGTTACTCCATCAACCTAAAAATGTCTTAATATCATTAAATGAGCTATATTTCTAATCGGACATCTGTGTCGAAAATGATCATAAACACACTCTTGCTGGTGTGATACTTCAATACTTCTCACAAAGAGCTAGTTTCATGATCAAAACCATAAAACACAACCCAATCAGAGAGATTAGAAATACTAATTACATTAATCTGATGTTTTCTATAAATATAAGGTTGAAAACATTGGAAAACTACTCATTCTTTTACATATTTTGAGACTACAAGAGGTTTACAGAACCACAGAGCAATGTGAAAATGGTGCATTCACAATCAAACACAAGCATTTCCACACGTCTCTCATGTTTGAATCACTATAAGCACATGAGCTGATATGAATCCAGGATCGCACACACTGAAGCAGAGCATGTGTGCGGTGCATCACTGACCCTGGAGCAGCGTTTGATGCTCTTACTGAAGCACAGCGGCTGAATTTATGAGCACTTACGGAGATTAGAGTGGTTTGGACCGTGCAGAAGGGTCTCCCGTCATGCAGCATCACAGGAGGAAAAGTGTAATTATTAATTCACAGCATGATTAGCTGTTGAGCTCAAGAGCTCTTGAGAGGAGTTATGAAAATGACAAGCGCAGCACGCCATCTTTGACTGACACAAGGACTTTAAACCTCGATAAACACTGTTACGTTTGAGCTTAAAGCTGGAGTCTCACCGAACCGTCAACACTGAATGGAGAGAAACCAACAACTAATAAACATATTAAATCAAGTCTCACGATGCAAATAAACTTCTCAGTTATCTGTCAGATTAGTTTCAGTGTTCAGTGATGGAGTGATTGACAGCTGTCATGTGATTCAAACAACAAAGTCTCTGATCAAACAGTGTTTCAGAGATGTGATTCAAAGATTCAAAGACTCAAAGACTGGGCTGTAAGGTCTGTTTTGGGTTCTGTTTCATGTTATTGTTTTCATGTCTTTTATTTTAAAGTTTCGTCACGGTTCCTGTTTGTGTCATGCGTCCCTTTCCCTCATGTCTTCATGCTATTGGTCCCCTTGTTCATAGTGTCATGTTTTGATTGGTTGTCCTAAGTCACGTGTCTTGTCCCCATTGGTTGGTTCTTGTCATGTGGTCCTCCTTGTTTGCTATAAGTAGCCATGTCATTGCCTTTGTTTCTTGTCGTGTATTGAAGTTGTAATCTGCTGTTGGTGAGTTAAGTCTGTTCAAGTCAAGTCTTCGTTTGGATTTTGGATTTCATGTTTGTAAATAAACTGCACTTGGGTTCTCACTACGCTCGCCTTCAGTGGACTCTCATTACATGAGCTCAAAGGACCAGCTGGAAATATGTCTCTGTTAGTGGATATGAGACTCAATACTGACTGTAAGTAACACTAATTGAACAATACTTAATAAAGCACCACTTAATACTTGCTTGTATTATTCTTGTTTATAAGATGCTTTGGATTAAATTAACCAAAAAGCATCTGTTGAATAAATACATGCAAATGCAATAATTATCCAACAGTTAATTCTGGTGTTAGTGAATTTCACAGCGACTCTTTCTGCAAGTCTCTCTTTTCTGCATCCATTCAATTGAGTCGTTCAACAGCACTGAATCAGAATTGTTATACTCTCTCTGAATTGGGTAAGAAGTCTTATATATGCAGCTCCGTCTGACTGGAATCTTCTTCAATCAAAACTGAAATGACAAAATTTGTTGTCTTTGGATCGTTTTAAATCAGATATTCGCCATATGGAAAATGACTCAATGATTGTTTTGAGTGTTCTTAGTTTGTTTTTTGTAAATCTTGTGATGAAACTAATTGTATCGCTGCCCATTTTGGCCAGGATAGTCCCGTGAAAGAGATATTTAATCTCAGAGTCTTTATAAACGTTAAATAAAATAATGAAACAAGCGACTCTCTATGAGTGAGTCGTGATCTGAATCACTGACTCAACTGATTTGTTCAAAGACACTGAATCATTTAGGAATGAAACAAGCAACTGTCTATGAGTGAGTCGTTGAATCATTGACTTAACTGATTTGTTCAACAGCACTGAATCATTTAGGAATGAAACAAGCAACTGTCTATGAGTGAGTCGTTGAATCATTGACTCAACTGATTCGTTCAACAACACTGAATCATTTAGGAATGAAACAAGCAACTGTCTATGAGTGAGTCGTTGAATCACTGACTCAACTGATTCGTTCAACAGCACTGAATCATTTAGGAATGAAACAAGCAACTGGCTATGAATGAGTCATTGAATCATTGACTCAACTGATTTGTTCAACAGCACTGAATCATTTAGGAATGAAACAAGCAACTGGCTATGAATGAGTCGTTGAATCATTGACTCAACTGATTTGTTCAACAGCACTGAATCGTTTAGGAATGAAACAAGCAACTGTCTATGAGTGAGTCGTTGAATCATTGACTCAACTGATTTGTTCAACAGCACTGAATCGTTTAGGAATGAAACAAGCAACTGTCAGTATGAACGAGTCATTGAATCACTGACTCAACTGATTCGTTCAACAGCACTGAATCATTTAGGAATGAAACAAGCAACTATCTATGAGTGAGTCATTGAATCACTGACTCAACTGATTCGTTCAACAGCACTGAATCATTTAGGAATGAAACAAGCAACTGTCTATGAGTGAGTCATTGAATCACTGACTCAACTGATTCGTTCAACAGCACTGAATCATTTAGGAATGAAACAAGCAACTGTCTACGAGTGAGTAATTGAATCATTGACTCAACTGATTCGTTCAACAGCACTGAATCATTTAGGAATGAAACAAGCAACTGTCTACGAGTGAGTCATTGAATCACTGACTCAACTGATTCATTCAACAGCACTGAATCATTTAGGAATGAAACAAGCAACTGTCTATGAGTGAGTCATTGAATCGTTGATTCAACTAATTCGTTCAACAGCACTGAATCATTTAGGAATGAAACAAGCAACTATCTATGAGTGAGTCGTTGAATCATTGACTCAACTGATTCGTTCAACAGCAATGAATCATTTAGGAATGAAACAAGCAACTGTCTATGAGTGAGTCGTTGAATCATTGACTCAACTGATTCGTTCAACAGCACTGAATCATTTAGGAATGAAACAAGCAACTGTCTATTAGTGAGTCGTTGAATCATTGACTCAACTGATTCGTTCAACAGCACTGAATCATTTAGGAATGAAACAAGCAACTGTCTATGAGTGAGTCGTTGAATCATTGACTCAACTGATTTGTTCAACAGCACTGAATCGTTTAGGAATGAAACAAGCAACTGTCTATTAGTGAGTCGTTGAATCATTGACTCAACTGATTTGTTCAACAGCACTGAATCATTTAGGAATGAAACAAGCAACTGTCTATGAGTGAGTCGTTGAATCATTGACTCAACTGATTTGTTCAACAGCACTGAATCATTTAGGAATGAAACAAGCAACTGTCTATTAGTGAGTCGTTGAATCATTGACTCAACTGATTTGTTCAACAGCACTGAATCATTTAGGAATGAAACAAACAACTGTCTATGAGTGAGTCGTTGAATCATTGACTTAACTGATTCGTTCAACAGCACTGAATCGTTTAGGAATGAAACAAGCAACTGTCTATGAGTGAGTCGTTGAATCACTGACTCAACTGATTCGTTCAACAACACTGAATCATTCAGGAACAAAACACCACTGCTGTTGCAATGTTTTGCTGAGACTCTTTTTGTTGTCAAGCAAAACGAAAGTTAATGGCAGTATTTTACTCATTATTATATCATTTTCTACAAAATAAATAAGGTTGAAAACATTTCTCCACCAGAAAACCACCCAATCTATTACAGAAAACAATATGGTTTCCTATGAAAAACAGAATGAAATAATTGAGTGTATGTTGCTGTAATTGAGTGTGTATGAAAGTGTTCCTGTAGTAAACACACATCTCTCCTGAGATCATATCAGCGATCCGCTCCTGGCACATTATCCTGTGTGTTTGTGTCACGAGCCGTACGCTTGTGTTTCTGTCTGCGTGAAGGTGTAGGTGGTGAAACATGAGAAGCACATCTGAACATAAACACCCTCACAGAGTCATTCACACAACATCACTGACACCAGCGCCTGCCAAACACTCCCAGCAATGCAGATAACCACTGCCAGAATTAACACTCACAGTCCTTGATTCTGATTGGTTGAGGTTCGAAGCTGTTGTATATTACTCTACAAACATACACCTCTTCGTTTCTGTTGTTGCTCGGCAACCACAACCGTTTCTGAGGAACTACATTGTTTGGCAGAAGAATAATGTTTTTATTAATATCATTACATTTATTTGCTTTGTTTTATTTTGTGAAACCTTGCTACGTTTATGCAATAACTGTTTTATAAAAGCAATAATCCCCGTGAAGCCGTGGTTTACAGTGAATTTATAACAGCTAAAGGAGTTGTTAGGTACACTGCTCTGCAGTGTGCCTAACAACGCACTTTAGCTGTTATAAATGCACTGTCTTATTGCTTTACAGTGGGCCTATTTGTGAAGATGATCAGTGTGTAAGTGAATGAACACATCTGCAGAGTGTTAAATCTGAAAGTGCTCCGTGTATAAAGTTATCGTCTCAAAAGAAAGAGTCGACTCTGAATCATTGAAACGAGTCGTTTTTAAAACCAATCCCTGTTTGACGTCAACATGAATCATTAGCATATTCCCCGCCCACTTGTTGCCACTAGGTGCTACTTTTGGAGCTGTTTCCACGGTAACGCTGTACACAAAGTAGCACTGAGCTCTGCTTTAAATGAAATCGACCAATCAGAGCAGAGTAGCGTCACGCAGAGGAGGAGTTTGGAAAAATTTATCGTTTGGGAGTCGTTGAGCAAATAAGGTAAAAATAAATGCATATTATAAGAAAATTAAAGTGTTTTTGATCTTGCATGCATGTCAACCTGTTGTTGGAGATCCCAAAACCAAAATATGACTTTTCATAACCCACTTTAATAACCAGCACCGGCCGACGGGTCTGAGACGTGTTAGTGATTCCAGTCGTCCGCTTCACCTGATTGAAGAGAAAATCACAAACGATTGAGTCCAGACTCAGCTCCATGTAATACCTGAACACGGATCGATCCGCGAACAAAAGCATGGAATCGGATACAAAGAGAGTAAAAGAGACTGAGCTCGTGCAAACACCTGCTGCAGAACCGAGTCGATGAGTTTCTGGAGGAGAACACGTCTGATGTGTTTAGAATGATTCCTCTGACAAACATGGAGCGATGCTTCATCGATGAACACACATCTGGAGCTTCAGACTCACAGAAGATCAGAAGAGCGCCTGTGCATTGACTGATGGGTCATTAAAGTCAAAACTCAGATCATTTAGTGCACTTAAGCCCTATTCGGATGGTGATTGTTTCTTAGGGGGACGTAAGTGATTCTCAGCATATACAGGGGGTAGTTGCTGATTTTATTGCCGTCTGAATCCAGAATGTCGGTGTTTATTTCTCAAATCCCCAGCCGAATATCTACTGTTTTCTGACAAACATCGAGGTCGTGTGGTAATTCAATCGCCGTCTGAATCCACATCTCTGAGTTTATGAGAAGACATCAATTCAAAATTCAGTGTATAAACCCTTTTTGAGCTCTCACGAACATCGTACGGTAACTGTTGTACTTCGGTGTAATTTGCATATACATATTTATTTCAAAGTATTCAAAAGAACAATATTTCCACAGCGACTGGGAGCAGAAAGAGAAGAAAAGCACGTAAACATTGGAAATGGGTCTTTATTATGGCAGCAGCAGGTATGCAATACAATTTTAAAATGTGTATTATAAACAGATATAGCCTATATCGCGTATAATTACGTATATACGACTATAGCGCGTCTATTTTCCTATTTTTAAACAGGAGATTTAAATAATCAAATAATAAATAGGATTATATGTTATAAAATATGCTTGGAATAATAAGAATATGTTTTATATAATAATAAGCATTTTAAAATACATTTTACACAATAAGAATACTTTTTATAATTTTAATTACAGCAGACAATCATGTGACCCGGGTTCGTAGGATCACAGAACTCGCTTCTTCACTGTGAATAAATCACCATCAGAATCCATGAGTTTTATCACTGAGGTGATATGTAAATTAATTTTTACAGACATCCATATGAGAAACAATTAGCGTCCGAATCGGGCTTTACTCAGCAATACACATGATTTGAGGGATCATTCATGTCTGGAGCTCAAGCACTGCTGACTAACATACAGTTTGTTCCAAGGACAGTTTGCTAACACTCCCATTAAAACGTTATTTCTCAATGTTCTCTGAATGTTCAAAATGTGCAGTTTTCTGAATGTTGAAACGTTTTTATTGGTTAAACTCTGCAGTAGCTCCCGTAGCTGGGTGTACAATAATACAAGCTAAACTCATCCCCTGCACTTTTTCTCAGTCAAGTGTGTTAAAGGAGGTTTTCAAGGACCAATGTGAATAAATCTAGATTTAAATTAAAAGAGAAAAGATTATTCGTATCCAAAACGATGTGAACATCACGGAGCGCTGAACACTCTCATGCACTGATGTTTCATTCATCCTCGAAGCCGGAGGGCGCGCTCGAGCAGAAAGTCCAAAACGGACTCATATGAGAAGTAATAATAACTTCTGATGTGCCAGTAAATCCCTAATATGGACAAAGGCATCCTGAGAACGCTAAGGTGAATAACAAGCATAATCCATAACAGATGCAATGTGAAGACGATGGTTTATGTGTGTTTTTCAAGTCTTCTCCAGGTAATAAATATGAATGAGACAGTGGTAACTGACAGCATTAATTACAGTACAGAAGCTATAAAATATAGTTCTGCCTTATTCTGTGATAAAAATGGAAAAAGTGTTTGTAGTATATCGACGGGTAAGTGACATTTTTGGTGAAATGGAGATATATATATATCAAATTAAAGCTCTTAATGAGCGTTTCGAATGGCAAAAGTACTGTCATCCATGAGTGTGCACATTTTTATTATAAACGATTGAAATCAGTACACAAAGTCAAATCAAACTATGGTCAAATGTTAGTTTTGGCTCTCCTGTAAAGTTGGTGAAATGTCACTTACGCCCTTCTGGTTCTCACCCCTCGATATATTGATTATACAATCATAACCATAAAATTGTCATTAGTAAAATATATATCAAACATATTATAGAAGACAAATTATTGGTTATTGTACAGCAGTGTATTTTATTTCTTAGCCAATTAAAAGTAAGAGATAAGAAAAGTTTTTTTTTTGTTTTTTTTTTAATTATACATAAATAAATATTATAATTATTATTATTTAATTTGACATTTCTGTCCCCCTCACTTCTGAAATGATTGCTGCTCCCCTGCCCTGTAACATAACTGAATATAAAACTTTAGCTATATGCCGTGTTATCTTTATTTGGGCGTCAAATATTTTGTGGCTCCACGTGAATTTTATTCGGTGGGAAAGGGGCCAAAATGGCTCTTTTGACATTGAGGGTTGCCATAGAATAACCTTTTTTTTTATTGGTGTTTGGTGATGAGTTTTTGTCTCAAGGTCTGCATTTACAGTCACACCAGAGGTGTTAAACTGGGATTAGGACTTGGTTTTATGCAGACCAGTCAAGTTCTTCCACACTGACTCAATCAATCATTTTCTTTTTGAACCTTGTCTTATACACAGAGACATTGTCATGTTAGAATAGAAAAGAGTCCAAACTGTTGCTATAATATTAGAAGCACACAATTTCCTAGAATATCATTATATGCTTTAACATTAAGATTTGTACTCATAGAAATTACTAAAGTAGTCAAACCTGTTCATTAGAAGGGGTGCCAATACTTTTGGCAATATAGTGTATTTCTCTCTTCCAGAGGGGTTTGATTCAATTTAAAGTGCGAGACATGCGACCCGTTTGCTGTACGACGTTCGTTCAGATCCATATGGTGAGCTTGACTTCAGCACCTGCGCGTCTGACACAAACACATCTGCTTCCAATTGAGATGTTTGCAGAAAACTAGCAATCAGTGTAAAAACTCAATCGTGAATTTACATGAAAACAGCAAGTGTGAGATTCTCTCCAGTCCGCTGTGAGACGAGCCGGACGGCATTAAAAGAGTCTGATATGATCTGCATCTGAATATAAGAGTCCTGTGAAGAGCAAATCATGACATGGAGGATTTCATATTCATATGTGTCCCTGGAGCACAAAAGCAGTCATAAGTAACACAGGTATATTTGTAGCAATAGACAACAATACATTGTATGGGTCACAATTATCCATTTTTCTTTAATGCCAAAAATCATTAGGATATTAAGATCATGTTCCATGAAGATATTTAGTAAATTTCCTATCGTAAATATATCAAAACTTAATTTTTGATTAGTAATATGCATTGCTAAGAACTTCATTTGAACAACTTTAAAGGTGATTTTCTCAATATTTAGATTTTTTTGCACCCTCAGATTCCAGATTTACAAATAGTTGTATCTCAGCCAAATATTGTCCAATCATAACAAACCATACATCAATGGAAAGATTATTTATTCAGCTTCAGATGATGTATAAATCTCAATTTTGAAAAATTGACCCTTATGACTGGTTTTGTGCTCCAGGGTCACATATGTAAATATGACGATTAGAGATCATGGCAGAAACATAAAGATATTTCCATCGCACGCTCTCAAACTGAATGATTTTACTGATCCAAACAAACTGGATACCAGTGAAGACAAAGAACAACATTATGAGCCATCGAACCCTACATCAATTCACACGAACTGGTAATAAAACATGTATCGATTACAACAGCATCCAACTCCAAGGGATTTATAGATCAGCATAAATGCATAACAAGATCCAAGACCTGGAAATTTTGAAAATATCCAATATTTGCATGTTTTCAAATGATGGTGAAACACATGTTGATTATTCTGAGCAACCAGACCAAAAAAAAAAAAAAAAAATTATATATTTTTTTCTCACAGTGATGAACCATTTTTGTTTCCCTTAAGAACCTTTCAGTGTATTTCTTAATTGAACCATTTTTTTTACTTAGTTTTAATAATCTGAACCACTTTTCCGGTACAAAATAAAGCTTTTTGGTATCGTTATTGATGCTCCATGAGGAACCTTTAACATCCATTAAATCTTTCCATTGCACAAAAGAGTCTTTACAGTGGAAAAGGTTCCTTAAATGATTCAAATGTTCTTCACTAAGAAAAAAAAGGTTATTTTAGGAACCGACCAGGTCCTTTAGTGAACTAGAAATGGTTTTCCTATTGAAATCCCGGTCACACTTTATATTAAGTGGCCTTAACTACTATGTGCTTACATCCAAAAATAACTACACTGTACTTATTGTGTTCATACTGTATTGCAAAACACTTTTGCTGCTATTGAGGTGCATACGGGTAGGTTTAGGGACAGGTATGGTGGTATGGGTAGGGTTAAGTGATGGGTCAACAGTGTAATTATAAATTAATTACAGATGTATTTACATATAGGTATTTTTAAAAACATAAGTACAATGTAAAAGCATGCATGTACACAATAAGTGCATTGTACCAAATGATTAATTTAAATGTAAGTGCATAGTAGTTAAAGCCACCTGATATAAAGTGGGACCAAAAAACATTTATTTTTAAGAGTGAAAGAACATTTGGTTGTTAAAGCTTCTTCATGGAACCACAGACATCAATAAAGCACTATATGCAATCAAATTAACCAAAGCGAGATTTGTGATTTCAAGCAATGCATCCTTCTTTTAATCTCTATTCGAGGCTTTATTGCTTTGGAGCTTTGTATTAGATCTCGTGCTGCTGATGAGGATGAAGCGCTGCGAATAAAAGCGTGATGCGCGTCAAATGCGGAATGAATACTTAAATCTAGCTGGTTTA
>JALXFT010003023.1:0-32500 GCA_023376895.1 Aspiorhynchus laticeps
GGTCATGTTTTGTCCTAAGGAAAATTAACCATGGTATAATTAGGCCTATGGTAAAAATAACCATGTTTTTGGTGGATTGATTGATTACTATTTGTATAACCAGAGTTTTATTACAAATACCATGGTGAAACTATATCGTTTGCAACCGCGGAAAAAGTATTAATTTGTGGTTACCATGGTTTAACTATAGTAATCATGTTTTTTGGTTTTATTTTTAGTAAAACCACGGTTAATTTTCCTAAGGGTTGTGTTGTTGTCTGCCATAACTCCTCCTAAACCCATTATAAAACTGTGAATATTTGTCTGCTAAATTTCTTCTATTTACAATAGTAATTATGTCCTTTTGTTAAGTTTGCAGTAATTGACTGCTGCTACTACTAACATTTGCTAGCAGTTTAATGTTTAACTAAGTAAACAAAGATAAAACTACAATAGTCTATTTACAGATGTAATTGACCTGCACTTGAAGCCCTGAACAGGACAGTTTTGCCTCTCTGCTCCACCTGGGCGCTTCTACTCCATTCTAGAGTCTCGCGTCCTTTTGGCGGACGCGCGCGAGGTGAATCGCATTACCAGTCAAGACATGATTTTTATTAGAGTTTTATTATTGAATTGCGAATTCGGAAATAATCACTTTAGTACATTCGGTAGGCAACAAAAACAACAATATAAAAAAAATAATAATAAATTATTAAAAAAAATTAAAAATGCAGGGCAGCGGGCCAAATTGGCTGCCAGGCCACCGGGAATTCTCCCGGTTCTCCCGATGGCCAGTCCGCCCCTGACTGCCAGTTTACCCAATTGTATTTCAGCACCCCGGGTTGCCAGTTGGCGGAAAACACAGCGTATTTAATTTAATTCTTCCTCATATGCGCTCGTTCCTGTTGGTGTCGTTAAACTGGCAACCTGCACCTGCATCAAGTCTGAGGAGGAGGGGCTGGTGAAAAAAACCCGTCTCCAATATTTTTAATTTGGACTGCAATACCTAGTTCAACCGCTAGGTGTCAATCCTACATACAGCACCTTTAACTTCACTACATTTGAAAGACAAATATCGTACTTTTCACTCCGCTACATTTCTATCAAGGTCTTGGAAGTAGAAAGTCGTTACAATGTAGCAGCTTTGAAAGTCAATGACGACGTACCGACGAGGACACGAAAGGTTCAGTAGACTGTTTGCTTTAAACGAATGGTTATTGTCATGGTGTAAAGAACAGAAACTGCTCTTTGTTAATAATTGGGATCTTTTCTGGGAGCATCCTAGGCTTTTCCGTGCTGATGGCCTGCACCCCAGCAGAGTCGGAGCGGAACTCCTGTCGGACAACATCTCCAGGACGCTACGCTGCATCTGACTAGTAAGCCAATTCTCAAATAACTGCTATGATGACTTTTGCTCTACCCACTTAAATGATAGAAGTAATTGCGTTGTTCAATCTATACATACTGTGTCTGTTCCCCGAATCGTGAGGTCAAAATATAAATTTAACACAGGATCTAGAAATAATCTGATCGTGATTAAACCAGAAAAATGCAAAATAAATGAACAAAAACAATTTTTAAAGCTTGGGCTCCTAAACATTAGATCACTCACACCTAAAGCAGTAATTGTAAATGAAATGATCACAGATAATAGTTTTGATGTACTCTGTTTGACTGAAACCTGGCTTAAACCAAATGATTATATTGGTCTAAATGAGTCTACTCCACCAAGCTACTGTTATAAGCATGAGCCCCGTCAGACTGGTCGTGGCGGCGGTGTCGCAACAATATATAGTGATATTCTCAATGTTACTCAGAAAACAGGATACAGGTTTAACTCATTCCAAATACTTCTGCTTAATGTTACACTGTCAGATATGCAAAAGAAATCTGTCTTATCTCTTGCTCTGGCTACTGTGTATAGACCGCCAGGGCCATATACAGATTTCCTAAAAGAATTTGCAGATTTCCTCTCAGACCTATTGGTTAATGCTGATAAAGCGCTAATTGTCGGAGACTTTAACATTCATGTTGATAATCCAAATGATGCATTAGGACTTGCGTTTACTGACCTAATAAACTCTTTTGGAGTCAAGCAAAATGTCACCGGGCCCACTCATCGTTATAATCACACGCTAGATTTAATTATATCGCATGGAATTGATCTTACTGATATAGATATTGTACCTCAAAGTGATGATGTTACTGACCATTTCCTTGTATCGTGCATGCTGCGTATAACTGATATTAACTGTAGGGCCCCACGTTATCGTCCGGGCAGAACTATTGTTCCAGCCACTAAAGACAGATTCACAAATAACCTGCCTGATTTATCTCAGCTGCTCTGTGTACCCATAAATACAAATGAACTTGACAAAATGACGAGCAACATGGGCACTATCCTCTCTAATACGTTAGAAACTGTTGCTCCCATCAAATTTAAAAAGGTTAGAGGAAAACGTGCTGCGCCATGGTATAACAGTTATACCCATTCTCTCAAGAAAGAAACTCGCAATCTTGAGCGCAAATGGAGAAAAACTAACTTGGAAGTTTTTAGAATTGCATGGAAAAACAGTATGTCCAGATATAGACATGCTCTAAAAGCTGCCAGGACCGAGCATATCCGCAAACTCATAGATAATAACCAAAATAATCCAAGGTTTTTATTTAGCACAGTGGCTAGACTAACAAATAACCAGACGTCACCCGATCTAAATATTCCCTCACAGTTTAATAGTAATGACTTTATGAATTTCTTCACTGATAAAATAGATAACATCAGAAATACAATAACTAATGTAGATTCTACGACGTCTAGTACTTCAGCCTCATTCACCGCACCCAAAGAAAAACTGCAGTGCTTTTCAACTATAGGACAGGAAGAGCTAAATAAACTTATCAACACATCTAAACCAACAACATGTCTATTAGATCCTGTACCCACTAAATTACTGAAAGAGTTACCTGTAGCAGAAGCACCGCTTCTCAATATTATTAACTCATCGTTATCTTTAGGTCATGTCCCTAAACCATTCAAGCTGGCAGTTATTAAGCCTCTTATTAAGAAGCCACAACTAGATCCTAGTGATCTGGCAAATTACAGACCCATCTCAAATCTTCCGTTTATGTCTAAACTTTTAGAAAAAGTTGTGTCTGCTCAACTGTGCTCATTCTTGCAAAAAAATGATCTCTGTGAAGAATTTCAGTCAGGTTTCAAGCCCCGCCATAGCACAGAAACTGCACTTGTTAAGATTACAAATGACTTGCTTCTTGCGTCAGACCAAGGCTGCATCTCATTGCTAGTTTTACTTGATCTTAGTGCTGCGTTCGACACTATAGATCATGAAATACTCGTAGATCGATTACAAAACTATACAGGTATTCAAGGGCAGGCTTTAAGATGGTTTAGATCCTACCTGTCCGATCGCTACCACTTTGTTTATTTAAACGGGGAGTCATCTCAATTATCACCAGTAAAGTATGGAGTACCACAAGGATCTGTCCTAGGTCCTCTGCTGTTTTCAATATACATGCTGCCCCTTGGTAATATTATTAGAAAATACGGGATTAGTTTCCATTGCTATGCTGATGATACTCAACTATATATCTCAACAAGACCAGATGAAACTACTAAATTATCTAAGTTAACTGAGTGTGTTAAAAATGTAAAAGATTGGATGACCAATAATTTTCTCCTATTAAATTCAGATAAGACAGAGATATTACTTATTGGACCAAATAACAGTACACAGAATCTCTTGGATTACAATTTGCAACTAGACGGATGTCCTGTTACTTCCTCTACAGTCAAAAATCTGGGTGTTATATTAGACAGCAACTTGTCTTTTGAAAAACATATTTCCAATGTTACAAAAACAGCATTCTTCCATCTTAGAAACATTGCCAAGCTAAGGAACATGTTACCTGTTTCTGATACAGAAAAGCTAGTTCACGCATTCATGACCTCTAGACTGGACTATTGTAATGCACTGCTAGGTGGTTGTCCTGCATCTTCAATAAACAAGCTACAAGTAGTCCAAAATGCAGCAGCTAGAGTCCTTACCAGGTCAAGAAAATATGATCATATTACCCCAATTTTACAGTCTCTGCACTGGCTACCTATTAAGTACCGTATCAGTTACAAAATATTATTACTTACCTATAAGGCCCTAAATGGTTTAGCTCCTGCGTACCTAACGAGTCTTCTATCTCGCTACAATCCATCACGCTCCCTAAGGTCGCAAAACTCTGGACTCTTGGTAGTACCTAGAATAGCAAAGTCCACTAAAGGAGGTAGAGCTTTTTCATATTTGGCTCCCAAACTCTGGAATAGCCTTCCTGATAACGTTCGGGGTTCAGACACACTCTCTCTGTTTAAATCTAGATTAAAGACACATCTCTTTAGCCAAGCATTCATATAATGCATTCATATAATGTATCTCATAATCTTGTACTGCAGTTATATCTGATCAAAACGCACATTATTATTCTTTAGCTTGGGTTGAACAAATAATTTTTGCTTGAATGGAACAACAGCTACGCTAATTATGTCTCTTTGTTTATCTGTTTCTGCCACGGGTTACACAAGCTTCAGTCTGGATCCAGCCCTTAAATGATCTGAGATGACCAAACACCTGAGAAGAGATGATGCCGACCCCTCGGAGGACCTCAGAGGATGCCAACCTCTGATCCCCCAACAACATGCAGAATTAACTAATTTTGCCATAAGTTAATATATTAAGTTTCTACAATGTATAAATATATTGTAGAAACTTAATTTCCTGTAAAGCGCTTTGCAACGATTGTATCGTAAAAGGCGCTATACAAATAAACTTGAATTGAATTGAATTGAATGAGTGATTTTTATTCTTTTTGAAAATGTGTTTTTTTTTTGACAGCATATCAGTAATGAGTCGGGTTACGTAAAGTGATTTTCCCAGCATTTTTTTTAACACTGACCAGTTGCAAATGTGATATGTTTTTGCAACAATTCAATATTAAGAAGTTTATATTGTGGTATGTATCAGACACAATATTGTCTGATTTTGCAAAATTGTGTAAACGAAAATATTACCTATAAAGCCACAGAAGAACAGTTGTGCGTCTCCTAACAAAACACAGTAGGTGTTTGACTTGAAGCAGCGCTGCACAGATGTTCTATGTATGACATCAACGTATCATAAGAGCGATTATGTCAAATAAATCTTGCTGTTTTGCTTTTTTCTTAAAGCAGTAAACACAGCTAAAGCAGTGTTGCTGTTGTAAAGTTATACAGCTAAAGCAGTGTTGCTGTTGTAAAGTTATACGGCTAAAGCAGTGTTGCTGTTGTAAAGTTATACAGCTAAAGCAGTGTTGCTGTTGTAAAGTTATACGGCTAAAGCAGTGCTGCTGTTGTAAAGTTATACGGCTAAAGCAGTGTTGCTGTTGTAAAGTTATACAGCTAAAGCAGTGTTGCTGTTGTAAAGTTATACAGCTAAAGCAGTGTTGCTGTTGTAAAGTTATACAGCTAAAGCAGTGTTGCTGTTGTAAAGTTATACAGCTAAAGCAGTGTTGCTGTTGTAAAGTTATACAGCTAAAGCAGTGTTGCTGTTGTAAAGTTATACAGCTAAAGCAGTGTTGCTGTTGTAAAGTTATACAGCTAAAGCAGTGTTGCTGTTGTAAAGTTATACAGCTAAAGTAGTGTTGCTGTTGTAAAGTAAAGTTATACAGCTAAAGCAGTGTTGCTGTTGTAAAGTAAAGTTATACAGCTAAAGCAGTGTTGCTGGGTTTTAAAGCAGGTTTGAATTTTTTTTTTCATCAGTCTGTATTTACAGCATTTTCACTGTCCACTTGGTTCAAATGTGGATGAATGGCTACACGTAGATGTGTGCACACACTGTCAGAGCCATGTGAATGCCTAAGTATACTTCGTTTTTGTACGCATACGTGTAGCCTTTCAAAGTATACTCCATTTGAAGTTGTACGCGAATGCTGGCGGTCGACACATGCACACTAGAAAGCTTCATGCATGTTCAGTGTCTGCTCTATTTTTCCCCGTTAAGTCATGACTGATAACAAATATTTTTGAACTCTTTTAAACCAAAGCTGAGCTGTATTGCTGTACTGTACTGTATTGTAACATCCTAAAAGCTCTTTATTCCACAGATACTACAAGCTAGCCGGTGTATTCAGTCGGTGTAATGCATTGTAAGTTGCTTCAGAGGTATTGCAAGTATTACATACAACAAAAATAAAACAGTGCATTGACATAAAAAAGGAAGTTTACTTTTGGTACTTAAGCACTTTTAAATGCAAGTAATTCTGCCATTCACGTCTTTACAACTTTCACTTGTAATGGAGTAATATTTGCCCAGCAGTATGTGTACTTTCACTCAAGTAATGGAGTTATGTGTCCGCCTCTGCATCTGAAGGACCACATGTGAACAAACATCATGAGCGCAGATGAACCACATCCACTGACACTCGCTGTGGGACACGCCCCGTGATGTCACTTCCTGCAGGATGACGTCATTTATACAAAAAACTAACAGATGAAAGTTACATTGAGGACACTGATTATATTAAAGCAATAAGCTTGCCGAACAACGCCTCTTAGCTGTTATAAATCCACTGTAAACCACGGCTTCACGGGGCTTATTGCTTTTATAAAACGGTTATTCCATATACGTAGTAAGGTTTCACTAAATAAAACAGAGCAAATAAAGTGTAATGATATTAATAAAAACATTAATTATGAAACGGATAGTTCCAGTCCTTGATTCTGATTGGCTGAGCCACGTTCGAAGCCGTTGTAAAATACACTACAAACATACACCTTTGTTTACATTTGAGTGTTGTTCAGCAACCACTTTGTTCCAACCACAACTGTTTCTAAGGAACTACAGTGTGTGTGTGTGTGTGTTTGTGTAGACGAGTGTGTGTGTGTGTGTGTGTGTGTGTGTGTGTTTGAGTAGACGAGTGTGTGTGTGTGTGTGTGTGTGTGTGTGTGTGTGTGTGTGTGTGTTTGTGTAGACGAGTGTGTGTGTGTGTGTGTGTGTGTGTGTGTGTGTTTGAGTAGACGAGTGTGTGTGTGTGTGTGTGTGTGTGTGTGTGTTTGAGTAGACGAGTGTGTGTGTGTGTGTGTGTTTGTGTAGACGAGTGTGTGTGTGTGTGTGTGTGTGTGTGTTTGAGTAGACGAGTGTGTGTGTGTATGTGTGTGTGTTTCTCTGTGTGTGTGTGTGTGTGTGTGTGTGTGTGTGTAGACGAGTGTGTGTGTGTATGTGTGTGTGTTTCTCTTGTGTGTGTGTGTGTGTGTGTGTGTGTGTGTGTGTGTGTGTGTGTGAGTGTGTGTGTGTGTGTGTGTGTATATATAAACAGATATAGATATGAGTTTCTGAGCACACGCGTCTGATGATGGTGTTTAAGTCCGAATGTCTCCACATCATCATCATGAGGTTCTTCTGTCAGTGGATTTAATTACTCTTATTATGCCTCTAATAAGGCTGTGTTCCACTCTCGACTAATCTGATTAATTTCTCACAGGAACTCTCTCAACTAGATTAGCTATTTCTTAACCTAATTAGCATCATCGAGTGCAGATTTCATTCGAATGAGAAGAAAGACTCGCACTAATCCTGCGACGCCTGTTAACTCTGGATCCAGGGAGCAGGAGGAGAGGAGGAGAGGAGGAGGAGGAGAAGAGGAGAGGAGGAGAGGAGGAGGAGAGAAGGAGAGGAGGAGGAGATCGGGGCGGGACGAGCTCCATTATCTCTGGGGGGTTGATTCTGCTGCCGGACGCTTGATTTACAAGCTGCTCCGCTGCTTTTGTGAACACCTGTGTCTCGTGGCTACGAATAATTACCTCACTTGCTGCTGTTTCTGCTAATAATGGCCACAATTTACTACGCCTGCTGTTCACTCGGACAGCTGGTGCTTTGAAGGGCCGAGGGGCTCCTCCGCAATCCCACAATGCTTCAGGCCCCACATAACCACGACAACAGGCCAAACTGATCTGGAGAAAACACACAAGGAGCACAGAAACATCACTCAGTCAATGAATATGACGATCACATAAACACTAAATATTGTTCAGATTGGATCTTCTGTTCACATTTGTTTGATTAAAAATACAGTAAAAATAGCTAAATATTATTATAATGTAAAATAACTATTTTCTATGTGAATATGTGTTAAACTGTAATTTATTTCTGTGATCAAAGCTGTATTTTCAGCATCATTACTGCAGTCTTCAGTGTCACATGATCTTCAGAAATCATAATAATATGCTGATTTGCTGCTCAAGAAACATTTCTGATTATTATCAATGTTGAAAACAGTTGTGCTGCACAATATTTTTGTGGAAACTGTGATACATTTTATTTTTCAGGATTCACAGATGAATAGAAAGATCAAAATAATTAAAATCGTTTGTCACATTATAAATGTCATTACTGGCACTTTTCAACAATTTAATGCATCCTCGATTAGTAAAATGATTATTTTTTAATTTTAATAATTTTTTTTAATTTTATTATTAAATCTTACTTACACTAACCTATTGAATGGTATCTCTTTTAACTATTTTCAACATATAAAATGCAAACATATATATGTGTCCCTGCAGCACAGAAGCAGTCATCAGTAACACAGGTATATTTGTAGCAATAGCCAACAATACATTGTATGGGTCAAAATTATTCATTTTTCTTTTATGACAAAAATCATTAGATATTAAGATCATGTTCCATGAAGATATTTAGTAAATTTCCTACCGTAAATATATCAAAACGTAATTTTTGATTAGTAATATGCATTGCTAAGAACTTCATTTGAACAACTTTGAAGGTGATTTTCTCAATATTTAGATTTTTTTGCACCCTCAGATTCCAGATTTTCAAATATTGTCCTATCATAACAAACCATACATCAATGGAAAGATATTTATTCAGCTTTCAGATGATGCATAAATCCAAAATTGACCCTTATGACTGGTTTTGTGGTCCAGGGTCACATATTGGAAGACTGCAGTAATGATGCTGAAAATACAGCTTTGATCACAGAAATAAATTACAGTTTAACACATATTCACATAGAAACAGCTGTTTTACATTCTAATAATATTTAGCAATTTTTTACAGTATTTTTGATCAAATAAATGCAGCCTTGATGAGCAGAAGAGACTTCTTTCCTAAACATTAAACATGTAATTATCCCAAACATCTGAACGGTAGTGTGCATTATCATTATTATATACAGTATATACAGTATATGAAATGTTGTGAGCTGGTGTTATCACTGTATCTAATGGCATCGGAGGTGAGGTGCTGTTGTGTTTAATGGAGGAAACTCTCTTCTCTGAGCGGCATAAACTTCCTCACAGAGGTGATTATTATTAAAGAGCGTCTTTATCAGCTGCTAATGGCTTTATTAATCTCTGGCCTCTCTAACAGGCGTTCAGTGCTGCTGGCGGTCAGGAACACCCACGGTGCATTTTAACATGGTCTCTCATAACAGTGACGGATGGACGCTGATGGGCCCTCAGACTGAACGGCATCATGGGATTGAGACTCGATCCGGACCACAGGCGGACAGATCTAGTCTGTGTACGATGGGAAAATTACACTCTTTAAGAAAATAATGCCTTTTTGTGAACTGTAAAATTGTCATTTTCATTAAAAAAATTAAAGTGATAATTAAAAATAGTGTGTATAATTCATTAAAGAAATTGTGATTCAGTGTTGTATAGAAAAAAATTAGGACTTTTCACTAATAAAACACTAATAATTTTTAAATGAAAACTTAAGCAGTTTTGAGGCTTGAATTGAGGAACTTATTAAACTGAAAAAATTAAGGAAAGAAGGCTATCTATTTATTTTAAGAGAATTAGCTCAATATTGCAGTTTTATTTCAGCCGTGATTGTTAGTTCCCAGCATGCTTTGCATATGGAGAGTTAAAAGTGAAATTAAGTGCTATTTTATGTGTTTTTGAGTGAAGGGAAATATCTATTAATGTGGTAACACTTTATAATAACTGCTCACTGTGAATCATTAGTTAAGCATTAGTAAATTAATCCTTTATAAAGCATTGTTCCAACATTAATAATGATTAGTAAGCAGTTTATAAATACAGCTATAAATGTTTTGTTCTTGAGCATATCTATAATGTTTAATAATTGTATTTTGATACTTTATTAATGATCAATTTCTAAATTATTAACCAGTTATTTAGGAGTTGTCAGTGGTTCATAAGATAATTTAGAAAGTGTAAGTAAATGATTAATGAGCTATTTAAATGTACATTTATTAATCTTATTATATGCAGACTTGATAATAATTGCTTGGCGTGTTAATAAATGCTTTATTAACACATATTCCTGCTGTAATTCATGATTAAGTCAGGTAGTTATGAAACATTTAGCAGTTGCCAGACATCTGTTTGTGTGAGCTCATCTAAAGTGAGGATTATTTATATCTTATAAAGCATTTACAAAGAAGATTTAAAGACTCATTTATCTTCCAAACAGAAAAGTTAAACAAACATAATGCAGGAAAAGCTCACAGCAGTGAAGGGGTGACACTCTAAAAACACACACAACACACACACACACACACACACACACACACACACACACACATATGAACCACTGTGTCTGTAATCATAATACAAAAACTAACACTTTAAATCATATTTATAACAAAAAATATCCAAAACTTGATAAGAAATAGACTTTGAGATTGTTGACAATATATGGTCAATTCTTCCACCTAATAAAAATGTTGAATCAATTGTCTAAAAACAACACAAGCTTCTCTATAGAGAGCTCTATACAGGCATCACGTTACACCTGCCACTACAGATGTTTTTCTCTTTTTTTTACAACCAGATGGTGCTAATCTGCCTTCCAAAATTGGTTTTGAATGGCTGAGTCTCTATTTTAACCTAAAATACTGCATTCATTAAAAAATAATTGTAAAAAATGAATTATAATTTTTTTAATTATTTTCAGTGGCAAAAAATGGTTATTAATTACTGCATAAATATTAATTATTACCACAAAACCCTCTCAAAATGCAAAAGAAAAAATATTATTAAACAAAAATGAATTAGAATGATTTTTACTGAAAAAGTAAGAGATTACGTTACAGGTGTCCGGTCACTTTTGAGTGAAGAGCACAAGTGTGACTCCGAAATGAGGAGATCCAAAGTTAAAGAGCAGGGCCCGTATTCTTAAAGATTGTAAGACTCCTCTCAGAGAGCTCATAATTTAGCTTAAAATGTCTAGCTAGGAGTCTTAGCTTAAAAGTGATTCAGGACCAATCTGAGAGCAACTCTGAGCGAGTTACTGTTATCTTAGTGAGGAGGCGGGGCTAACCCTGTTGCTAGGTAAGATACAGTCTTTTGAAGACTGTGATTGGTTGGTTGTCCAAGAAGGAAATAAAAGAGCGCTTTTAAGAGTAGGGTTTATTATAAGCCTTCACTTTGAAATTAAAGGCGTAATGTTTCCTGTTTTATCATACTCTCTCTCTCTCACACACACACACATTATATATGTATATATATTCTTTATGTTTTATTTACCATGCTGTCATACTTAACGTATTTTATAGGAATTGAACAGCGACACAATAAGGTTCTGAAAGTGCTGTAACAGACCCAAATCATCGCTGCTGCATAGCTGCATTTTTCCAGTTGCTAAATATGTTAATGTAGTGATTACGTCCATTTCTGGTGCGATGGCATTTCTGCGCGGTGACGGAGATGTTATCGTGTCTCTAATAAGATCAATCTAATGTGTAGCGTCTTATTAACTCACTGTCATGCATTGTGTGCAACACATTTCTTCATGTTTGGTTCATTTTCTCCGCTGCTAAAGAAACTCTGAAGCCTCTTAAAAGTCCTCGTTCGTACTCCTAACACTTTTGGACCTTAAGAGCTCTTTTAAGGGTTAAGATGCTTTCTGAATTACTTTTATCTCTATTAGGATATTTTCTTTTTTATCTGTTCTTTGTGGAACCAATAATGGTTCTTCTATGGCATCGCCGTGAAGAACCTTTTAAGCACCTTTATTTTGAAGAGTTTTATTTATTGCTATTTGTGAGTTTTTCTCAATCCCCTGCGAGGGTAAAATGGGTTTCTCACACTTCTTCTCAAAGCTGAAACAGTCTAGTAATTAATATCCAAAAAACTAACAACCTTTGACAGATTGTTTTTCAACCGTGAAACTCAAACTGTGAATTTTCCGTGATTCAGAAGACGAGTCAATTTCGAGTAAACTTCGAGTTTGACATTTCATAGGTTGTCATGTATTTCATATTTTAGTCTTTGACAAGCTGTAATAAAGGTGTTTGGATTTACTTGACTCTGTAGTGTTGTTAAAAGTGTTGATTTTGGCAAAATGCATGGAAATCATTTGGTCGTAACAAGATTAATACAGCCTTACCAAAACACATCTGTGTGTCGAAAGTTTGCATGTACGTTCATGACCCTAAGTGAGAAATATGCACCAAATCTCAAGAAGAAATGAATAGCTTAACCTGTATTTTGAGCAGTTTGGAGATCAAGTCTAACTCAACAGAAGGGCTAAATGAACCCGAGCTCATTGAAATCAGCCTCTTGGTCAGAAACGCCTGTTTATTTGGACGTGGCTGCTGTTATACAGCGCTGACGTTTGTTTGTAGCTCATTTAAGAGATAAAATCAAGGGAACTAAAAATGCGACCCGCAAACCTTATCTGAACCCGTTTTCAAGGAACGTAAACAAGTGCATGCATTGACTCTGCGAGGAAGATTATTTATACAGTATAAGCAGACCAGAATATGAACCAACAGATGAAATCTCATGTCTGCGTCGTCAAATACGACCAGATTTCATTTGGTTCAGGTGAATTCTTGATTAGAGGTTCGATTAAAACTCATCATGTTGAACGGCTTCAGTCGCTGCATGGTGAATCTTCTGTGTTTCGGGGGAAATCATCATCATCAGCGTGAGTAAATGATGGCACAGTGTTCATGTTTTGGGACTTTAGGCTGCTTGTGTGAGATTGATGGCTAGGCCTGAAAATATCTGCAATCTAAGCACAAGCACACAAACGCTGCTATCTCATCTGAGCGATGGGGCTTGTTAGATTCCAGCGTGTAGTGCTTGAAGGACCATTTACTTTACAAACACACTTCTTTTACCGCCTAATAAATAATGGAGGAGCTGCTGATGGCTGCTGGGTGATTGAAGGTTAGCTGTTGAAGTATTCCCAGTCTTTATATTCCAGCCCCTGTCAAATCTGAGAGAATTAGCATGTAATCATACAGCAAACCGTGTGTTGAACACAGCTAACGAACTACAGTCAGAACACAGCTAACGAACACATGTGCTAAGAACGTTCCCATCAACTTATAAAAACGTTATGAATATTCAAATTCAAAATGTTTTAAAAACGTCTTGTTATGCGACCATTAAGGGAACGTTACGTTTTGTCATTTTGCATGAGATACATATGACTATGAATAGTATCTTGCGTTGTTTGTAAGTGAGCATATTTATTGCTATTTGTGAGTTTTTCGTGAGGGTTTCTCACGCTTCTTCTCAAAGCTGAAACAGTCTAGTAATTAAGATCCAAAAAACTCAAAAGAGTCAATTTTGAGTAAACTTTGAGCTTTAAATGTCATAAGTTGTCACGTAAGTGACAGCTCTGGTGTTGCCATGGTGATGTATTGAGTGACAGCTCTGGTGTTGCCATGGTGATGTATTGAGTGACAGCTCTGGTGTTGCCATGGTGATGTATTGAGTGACATGGTGATGTATTGAGTGACAGCTCTGGTGTTGCCATGGTGATGTATTGAGTGACAGCTCTGGTGTTGCCATGGTGATGTATTGAGTGACAGCTCTGGTGTTGCCATGGTGATGTATTGAGTGACAGCTCTGGTGTTGCCATGGTGACAGAAATCAGAGTGTTGTGTGTGAACATGATCTTACTGTAGTTCTAGACTAAAATATTAATATAATATATGTATTTACTCATCTCACCTGCACAAAAACACATTCAGTGTTCCTCAAAATCAATAAAAACAGTCAAATGCAAACTCAGAATATTATACAAACCTGCAATAATTAAATATGTTAAATAAGACAAATATAATTTATGTATTTAATCTCACTGCTGACATTTGATGGTCCAACTGGATCTAAAGGGTGTGAGATTAAGAGAATCCAGTTACCTGGGTATGACTCTAGTAGTCAATTGGCTGAGGAACTAAATAGGTTTTATCTACGCTTTGATGCACCTGAATTTGGTCCCAAAATAGAGTATATGAATTATAAAATGAGTGGTGGTGGTGACTATAACTTTCTTGATTAATCAGATATAATTAAAGTTTTTAAGGGTTGTAAGAAGACAAAAACTCCTGGACCAGACAATATTGGGGGGCATTTAATTAAGGTTTGTGCTGAGCAATTGGCACCAGTGTTCTGTAATATTTTTCAATGGTCTTTTGCTATTCAGAGGGTCCCTAACGTGTGGAAACAGGCTATTGTGGTACCTGTGCCTAAAATTGTAAATGCAGTAACACTAAATGATTTTAGGCCAATAGCACTAACATCTCTTATAATGAAATGTTTTGAGAAATTGCTAAAAGAAGTGTTGTTGGCTAAAACTAAACATCTTTTAGACCCCCTTCAGTTCGCTTATAACACAGCGAGGTGTCGAAGATGCAACAACAACTTTATTAAATCTGGTATTAAAGCACTTGGAAGGGAGCAAAACACATCAAGCTTTTGTTTGTGGATTTTTCATCTGCTTTTAATTCTTTACAACCTTATATTTTAGTAGAGAAGTTAATTACTGATTTTGGGCTTGATTTTAATTTAGTGGGCTGGATTTTCTAACTGACAAAGAGTGAGAGTCAATGGTAGTCTCTCGGCTCCCTTGATAACATCTACAGGGACTCCTCAAGGCTGTGTTTTGTCTCCTTTGTTGTATATTTTATATACAAATGATTGTATGAGTAAACACAGTAATAGATTTTTTTAAAGTTTGCTGATGATACAGTCATCGTGAGTCTTTTGGAAAATAACGAAATGTGTCATGGTCCAGTGGTTGATGACTTTGTGAAATGGTGTGATGACGCCTGTTTGCAATTGAATGTGTCCAAGACAAAAGATATGATTATCGATTTTAGAACAAAACCACATTTTTTCCCAGGCTACCCTTATTAGAGGTGAGAAGGTCGAATGTGTGGACAGTTATAAATACCTGGGCACCACTATTGATAACAGATTGTGTTTTGATGTGAACTCAGAGGTATTATGTAAAAAGGGACAGCAGTGTCTATACTGTTTAAGAAAATTAAGATCATTCAATGGGACAATGATGGAATTGTTCTATAAGTCTTATATTGAGCCGGTTCGGTCGTTTTCTATTAGCTGTTGGTTCGGAAATCGCAGTGTGAAACATAAAAATGCATTAAATAGAATAATTACTCTTAGTGGGAAGATTATAGGCAAAGAACAATGAAGTTTATCATTTTTGTTTAATAGAAATGTATTGAGTCGGGCCCAATCTGTGACCATTTTCTGTATTCAGAGTTTTTAATGCTCCCTTCAGGATCCCGTTATAGACTACCAAAGATGAAAAGTAACCGACACAAATACTCGTTTGTTCCCTGTGCAATTCGGTTGTTAAAGGGTCTTTAAGGGAATCCGTTGGGGAAATTTATTGTATTTTCTGTATTTTATTTATATATGTTTATGTATTTATGTCTTGGAATGTATTGTATGAGTCCGCTGTGTTTCTGATTCTTGCTGCATCTAAATTGCACGTAAGGGATCTTAATAAAGTTTGACTTGACAATTCAACCATATAAATAAGCAAAAATGACTTTAGTTAAACATCACACTTCTTTTTTTATTGTTGTGTTATTATTATTATTATTTTAGTAAGCCCAGCCCAGGTGAGAAAGGTACAGCTAAAGTAATGTAATTACTGTAACACGTTACTTTCCATAAAAAGTAACTAAGTAACGCAATTAGATACATTTTAGGGAGGAATGCAATTTTGTAATGCATTGCTTTGAAAAGTAACTTTCTCCAGCACTGGTTTGGATATTGAATGCAATGGTGTATCTTCTGTTGCCTAAAATAATAATAATAAACATAAAGTCTGTTTAGATGTAAACTCCGGCACTGATTCATGAGTCGGGATTCAGCACATCTCACGCTTTTACCTGCTGTTTGTTTTTTACATTTTCACTTTGAAATGATTTAGAGATGATCGCTAGAATATAGTTTAGAGAAATGTGCACTGTAAAAAATGACCGTGATTTTAATGGTAAAAAACTGTGAAGATGCTACAGTAAAAACCTGTTAAATGGTTAACGGTAAGTGTAAAATTTACAGGAAAAAACATAAACTGACGTTCCCAGAATTCCCTGCGTTGCATTTCAAATTTTGTTTGAATTTGATGTTTTTTCTTTACAATAACTATGTTTCTTCTTAGTTTTTTCTTCTCAGTTATGTTTATTAGGGTTGTATGTTACATCTAATGTTAATAAATTAATGTTTATAGCATATTTCAGTTTATTGAGATCATCATGATGGCGATCAGTGTTTGTGTGAATGACGCTGTGCTTCTTCTATATATGTTATTATTTAAAAGCTGCTTTGGTTCATCATGTGACTCTCATCACCTCCTGCTTTTGGTGGTTATCAGTGTATTACAAAGATACAGATTTCAGTACTTCAATAGGTTGGTTTATTAACATTATATCAGTTAATGAAATTACGGTATTTAACTGTATATTTAAGTTAAAACCATAAAACCTAAAATGTTGTTACCGTATTTATTACGGCAGAATTCTGGCACAGCTGCCAGTTTTTTACCGTAAATTTTACGGATAGTTTTTTTTACAGTGTGTAGCTTTTTGTGTGATTTGCTTCCTAAACCAGCCGATATTAAATGTGTAAGACGTTCTCTACTCTTTTAAAATGTTTCAAAGCTGATTCTGTCAAATCTGTTTATCTCTTTGCTTAATAATGTTCTCAAAATCTTAGCACAAAAACATTATTCATCGCTTGATTTCTGATATGTTTCAGCTGGACGTTCATCTAACGTTTTTAAATGTTACTATTGTTTCAGAACATTAAAAGAACGTTTAGACCTAACGTTTCCATAATGTTTGCAAAATGGAATGTAACATTAATGTAACAAAAATAAATGTTTATAAAAATATTAATGCTTTAAAAACTGGATGTTCAGAGAACATTCAGTAATAACAATGTTATATACTATTTTTTACATACTTTGCACATCATCAGTGTACAAACAGCCAAGTAGTCATGACTATTTTTTATTTATTTATTTATTTATTTTACATTTTGCATCTGTGCAGCTAATTTCGATCTAAAATATATGGGTCAAATTGACCCCTAACACAATAGAAATTAGGCCTGTTGCAATAATCAATATATCGACTTATCGCACAATATATGTACATGACCTGAATATTTTTTTTATTATTATATTTACATAAAAAATAATGTCACCATGTTTTTTGCATTGCACTTGCGTCTGTATCTTTTGCAGCTTCTTGTACGTAACGTGGTGTATTCATAAGATGCTCGTTCAGATTTAAAAAATGCTTCAAATTTTAATAAATCTGCAGATATGGCCTTGTTTATGGATCTGACGGAGATGTGACGACTAAGTGTGTTTTTCAGCAATAGTGTGCACCCTTGATTTACAGAGAAAAAAAATCTGTAGATGGAAAAGTTCTTTGTGCATTTTTATTTTTTTCTACTTGTTACTTTGCACTTTTTTGTTAGAATTTTTCAAGATTTCAAGTCAAGATTTTTAAGGTGTCTAATATTTTGATACTCAATTTCCATGATCTAAATATTCTTACAGTTTTTTTTCAATTGCTAACAAGCGTTTACCAATACTTAAAGTACTTTTTCTAAACTCTTAACACAGCAACACATCTACATCACACAGTTAGCCAGATAGTGAATTTTCTGGCCAAAACCACATTTTGTTAAATAAATACAAACTATACATTTCAAAACGATGAATACCTTTTTCTTCATATACTAACTCTATCAAAACACAGCAAGCCCGATTCAAAATCGAGTCATTCGGTCAAAACATTAGCACTGGTTTTCTATCCAACAGGAACATGTAGTCAATCATAGTGCATAGACTGTCAAAATGATAACAATTAATGGCTTTACAAAAACTGCATTACTTGTCATGTCTCAGTTCGACCTGTATAGAACATACAATCCATTAAAAAATATAACAACAACGATGACAAACACAACAACAACAATAATAATAATTCAGCCAGCAAGTTCATTTTTGTGTGTGTGTGAGTGGATTCATGTGTGCAGCATAGTGAAGGATCATCAGTACTTTATGGAATGCAAAAGAAAAGTAACAGAATTGCAGCAGTAAAGGCTTTACTGGCAAAATTAAATTGCTGTCAGTGATTAAAAAAACAACAACTTTAAATCAATGTACAGATACTGTATGCTATTTACAAGTGTGCAGTTCACAAATGAACAATTTTTGGTTTTCTCTGTATAAATGTGTCAGTTATGATGGACTGATTGTTATAAATGTTTTACAATTGTTCAGGCTGAATATAGCCTGCGTTAAGACACTGTTCTTGTGTCTGGCTGTTCTGGTGGTTGGTATCGCTGACCAGAAGGCAACAGTTCAATGAGAGAGTGGGATGGGTGTGTGGGGTCCAAAGTGATTTTCTTAGCCCTTTTCCTCACTCTGGAGATGTAAAAATCTTGGAGGTTGGGCAGAGGGGCACAAATATTCCTCTCAGCAGTCCTGACAGTCTGCTGTAGTCTCTTGATGTCTGATTTGGTAGCTGAACCAAACCAGATAGTCTTAGTCCAACTACTCCTCTCCCTGGTCCAACCAGTCCATTCCTCATCCAACTCTCCCTCCTCCAGACATTGTCTGTCTTTTTCTGCTTCTCTGTGTTGTTCTGTATTGTTTTGGACAAAACCAATCCAGAGAGTGTCTTTTTATTGTGCATGGCCATGTATGGAAAAACTTGAAATAATTCATTAAGATTGGAATCAGCTATTTCTCAATTATTAGTAATTAAAATAATTATTAGCAGCTATTTTAAGCTGCTTTTGTTGCCGAGATAGAGGCTTTGCACTGTATTTAAAGTTTGGAGCATTAGGTCTTCATTTCTGTCATGCTGCGTTTAAGCATTTGTCAAAAAGATAAGAAAGATCCATGATTTTTGTATGGGGTAAGCTTGTGTGAAAGAACATTTAAGCATTTAAAAACGTGTTAATTGACCGAATATTGTGTGAAAACAACATGAATTGTGTTAATGGTATGGTCACAACAGACAGATGTTGTGTTAATTGTGTTTAGAGTTTTGAAAATGTGACTACAGATTGGACAAAGAGATGTTAGCAAATGAAAAAAACTGTAAGAATTAAAAGTTGTAGTGTGTAGGCCTTGTTGCATAATGCTGTTATATTATGATATGCATAAAATGGTCTTAAGATGATAATAAAGAATCACTTACCGTAATTATTTCTGGGGCAATATATCGCACAACAAAAAGTTGTTATCGTGACAGGCCTAATTGAAATAACACTAAAAATAGAAGGGAAATTTCAAAGTAGAGGTTTTCTATTTTTACAGTATTTTTTTTTTTACAGTATTTTTCTTCTAGTATTTTTTACATGGCTGATTATTGGCAAACTGAATGAAAACAATCCATCTGACCCGCTTAGTTTTGAACACAACAGCAGGCCTCTGGTTCATACAGAAGTATAATCATCATGATGATGATGAAGAGCACAGTGTGTGTTTGTGCACCTGCGTGTCTCGCGCTAAAAGCCTCTTTAAGTGCTGCAAACAAGCAGACAAAAGCTCTCTCAGAAACACACTCCCTCGTTCCAGCGAGTCGAGCGGCACGCATGCACACGCTCATTACCCGCCGGAGAAAGCTCGAGAGCAAACGCAGCAGAAGAAGCCGAGCGAGGGAGAATAACTGTGTTTCCAGACGCTTCAGATGAAATCTGAACTCCCTTTCCCAGCATCCCATTTCATCTCTGTCATCCAGAGAACTGGTGTGAAAGGATACCGCGGTAATACCTCGAGGCCTAGAGAGAGAGAAAAAGACCATTCTGCTATTTCAAAAGAAAGAAATGGCTCATTTGAAAGTCGTGTTAAACATTATTACATGCAATTTGGCTTCTTTTTATGTCACGCTTTATGTTGCAACCACCATTCTCTCAAGATAAAAGCGTCCGTGGAGCTTTTGAAGGGAAGGAGAAAGCAGCCGGCGACGGAAAATGAGCATAATACATGTTTTATTAAAAGCTAACCAGATGCCACATTTTATATGAACAGCAAATTGAAAATCAGCGAAACTCGGCACACCGTCGTTGTTCTCTTAGTCTCGTCACGCTGCGCCGTGATGAAATAATTGTTTAACACAGCAACTTTCAGATTCACACGTCGCTTTCTGTCATTTATTCATTAGCATTTAGGCTTTAAAGTGAAGGTTATCAGCTCGTGATGAACCTGTGACTGTAAAACAGACTGTATTCAGACTCTAGCACTGCGTCTGAAGATGCATACTCCATACTAGACAAAAAACAGCATGTGAAAAATACCCAGATGACATATTATTAAGTGTGCATTTGATGCACAGCAGCAATTTTATTAATTCTACCCATATACATACCATACTTTGGTAAAGCCTTTATGTATAATGCATTATACAGTATTCATAATGTATGTTGTAATGCATTGTTTTCAAACATAATTGTAACCAAAGTTAAAGTGCTTTACAATATTTGAAGGTTTGTTTGTCATGTGTTTTAATGCATTATACTTACTAAGGGGGAGCAATGAATGGATAAGTATTATAATGGTTGCAGTTATTAATATGATGCATTATAATCTGCATCACAAGGCATAATTAATGCATTAAAAATAAGTTTCAAACCAAATGTAGCGTATGCACACAAGCGCACAAACACGCGCACACACACTCACTCACTCACTCACACACACACACACACACACAGACACACACTCTCTCTCTCTCTACACACACACACACACACCTCTCTCTCTCTCTCTCTCTCTCTCTCTCTCTCTCACACACACACACACACACACACACATACACACTCTCTCTCTCTCTCTCACACACACACACACACTCTCTCTCTCTCTCTCTCTCTCTCTCACACACACACACACATACACACTCTCTCTCTCACACACACACACACATACACTCTCTCTCTCTCTCTCTCTCTCTCTCCACACACACACACACACACATACACACACCTCTCTCTCTCTCTCTCTCTCTCACACACACACACACACACACCTCTCTCTCTCTCTCTCTCTCTCTCACACACACACACACACACACATACACTCTCTCTCTCACACACACACACACACACACTCTCTCGCTCTCTCTCTCTCTCTCTCTCTCTCACACACACACACACACACACACACACACTCTCTCTCTCTCACACACACACACACACACACACACACACATATTGATATGATGCATTATAAGCTGCATCACAAGGCATAATTAATGCATTAAAAATAAGTTTCAAACCAAATGTAGTGTATGAAAAGTATGCATTTTCAGACGCAGCATATGTGACTTTAAAATACACACAATGAGAAGTTACACTAAAAAACATATTTCTGAAAATTAAATGAATTGCTACAAAAGAAAAACAAACAGAAGACTGGTGCATAGAAACAATCATAACACATATTCTCTCTGATATAAAAAACAAAAGACTGAAACACTAATGAAATTAAGTTCACTGAACCTGGAAACAAAGAAAGGAATTTGAGGAACAATTTTCTGCACTACTTACAGGTTTCCAGTAAATAGATATTTCCACGTGATAGTGAGTAAATCAGATCCAGCTGTTGAATTACTGTGGACACTTTTAGACTGAATTCTACACATTTATTCCTCTGCTGTGTAGCGTTTATCATGTAGACGCTGATTCAGTGACGCTGATCGTGGGCCGTTCCTACAGAAACCTTCTCAAGTCCATACTGAGACCGTATGAATAACAGAGATGAATATAATATTGAATCAAGTCAGTATAAAGAGTCAATTTACTCTAGTAAATCAACAACCTAAAAAACACATTAATCAGTGTGATTTCAGCTAGATTTATGATGCAATGTGTTACTGAAACATTCATAATGAGGGCTTAAAGACATTTATAAAAAGTTGATAAACTTGCTCTTGAATGAGGTCAGTGAATATCTATATTATCACATGTAGAGCTGATGATTTCCTCTATTAATGCTTTGATGCGTTATGTATTATATAAAGCACTATATACAGAAATCTGATGATTGTGATAAATGGGAGATGTCTTATAGTCTGGATGCATATCTTATTTCTTATCCTCTCATTGAAGTACTCACAACTCAGGAGTGCATCATAATATAATATCATATCATATCATATCATATATATTCCACTTCCTCTAAAACATTAGTTTCACTTATTTTATGATTGCATTAATAGGCAAACGCTTGTGTTAGTCTTCCAATAACTCTACAAAATTAAAGTAAAATATAATATAAAAATATCATGAAAATCTGAAATATGACAATTTGTACCAGCATAATGCATAATATGACACATACTAGGAAGTTTAATTTTAAACTAGTTCATTTTCAACAGTTCAGTGTAAATTACAAAGAAAACAACTGTATTAAATTAGAAACATGTGAAATAGCAGCATGTTGTGAGGCGTCTGGAGCCGCGAGTGTTTGGATTGAGTCTGGCTCATGATCCTGTAATGAGAACCAGCTCTGCTAATTACTACACTTCCTGAGTCCTGATTAAACTACACACACACACACACACACACACACACACACACACACACACACACACACACACACACACACACACACACAACAGACAGACAGACAGACAGACACACACACACTCACAGACAGACACACACACACAGACACACACACAGAACACACACACACACACACACACACACAGACAGACAGACAGACAGACACACACTCACAGACAGACAGACACACACACACACACACACACAAACAGACAGACAGACAGACAGACACTCACAGACAGACAGACACACACACACACACACACACACACACACACACAGACAGACAACACACACACACACCACACACACACACAGACAGACACACACACACACACACCACACACACACACACAGACAGACACACACACACACACCACACACACACAGGGCCGTTGCTAGGAATTCTGGGCCCTGTGCACTGAATTTGCTATAGGGCCCCCTCAAAATCATGTTCAGGGGGTTAAAAATCAAGCCCATCTGGCCCAAAAAGTCCCCCATGAATGTTTTGCTGGGTTATAGAGCCTTCAATTGAAGTAAATAAATTAATAAATAAAACAGGACAGAACCCAAAAAATATAGATATTACTGAATTCATGGCAAATGCAACAAATGTAATATAATAATGCATGTTTGTCATATAGAAATGCACTTGACAGTAAAGCATTGATTTTGAGCAGGAATTGCAGGATATTTACTGCTTATAAATTCTGTGATCATTTCCTCACCCTCATGTCGTTCCAAACCTGTATGACTTACTTTCTTCTGTGGAGCACAAAATAAGATATTTTGTATAATTTTACCAAACCATTTTGCCCTTGATTTCTACAGTGTGGACAACAAATTATTGAATTTCTCAAATGATCTTTTATGTTCTACAGAAGAAAGAAATTCATGCAGGTTTGGAATGACATGATGTTGAGTAAAGGATGAAGATTTTCATTTTTTGGATGAATCTCCCTTTAAGAACTTTATTATTTGTAAATAGTAAACACCTAATTTATATAAGACACTGATGTTATCCTTAATCAGGCTCTTATTGAATCAACATTTTACTTCAATTAAAATTAATTAGAACTAAACATTTAAAGAGAAAAGTTCTTGAGTTTAACTGTATTAGTAAGATGGTGGTCACAAGAAGTAGCCTAAGACCATGGTCCTCATTACCATGGTTATATGGTTTTTAATAATAATAATATTTGTAGTAAAAAAAAAAAAAAAACTAAACAAGCAGAAACTACAAAAGCACCATCTATAAAATTGTAATATTCCCCAATATGTGATAACAGTATAATTTACAACAAATAAATTTCTACCAAATCATAGGCTATTTGTACAGTGTTAATAACTGCAAGTTAAATTATGGTGCTGTTATGGTGCTGAATGACAAGCCTATTGGCGTTTTCCAATTTACCTCGTCATGCAGTTTCGACACGCGCGGCAGGCGGATGCATTTCCAACAGCATCCGCCCCAGACAAGCCAGGTGGGCCCTCTTCTGTACCCGATTCCATTTCACCATCTCCTATCGTCCAGGGACCAAGAACACTAAAGTGGATGCTCTCTCAAGGCTCCAGATGATCTGTCAGAAAGCCCTGAACCTATCCTCCCATCCAGTCTGATTGTCAGCCCGATACAATGGTCCCTGGAAGAGGACATCGCGACTGCCAGTGTCTCTGATCCTACTCCGCCGGGGTGTCCCCCGACCCACACATATGTCCCTCGCAGCCAAAGGACCTCCTTAATTCATACAGCGCATACTTCCCTGGGCACTGGTCATCCTAGGACCAATCAAACCCTCTCACTGCTACAAGATCGCTTCTGGTGGCCGGGAATGGTCAACGACGTCAGAAGGTATGTGAGAGGATGCCAGGAATGTGCCATGGCAAAGACACCCGCCACTTACCATCTGGGAAGCTCCTTCCTCTCCCCATTCCTCGGCGTCCATGGTCACACCTAGGAGTCGATTTTGTCACAGACTTGCCAGCATCAGATGGTAATACCTGCATCCTAGTCACCGTGGATAGATTCTCTAAGGCCTGTCGTCTGGTACCCATGAAAGGACTTCTAACGGCCCTGGAAACTGCAGAGGTACTGTTTAATCATGTCTTTCGGAACTTTGGCATCCCCGAAGACATAGTATCAGATAGAGGTCCTCAATTTGTTTCACGGGTTTGGAGATCTTTCTTTTCTTCTTCTGTGACCGTAAGCCTATCTTCTGGATACCACCCACAGAGCAACGGTCAAACGGAGAGAAAGATCCAGGAGATAGGGCGCTACCTCCGTACCTTCTGCCACAGCCACCAGAACTCCTGGAACCGATTCATCGCCTGGGCCGAGTACGCACAGAACTCTCTCCGTCAGCCCTCTACGGATCTCACCCCCTTCCAGTGCGTACTCGGCTATCAGCCACCTCTGTTCCCCTGGTCTGGGGAACCTTCGGACGTACCATCAGTCACTCATTGGTTCCAGGAGAGTGAGAGGGCACATCAACAACTCCAGTGTGCAGTATGACGTCACAAACATCATGCGGATGTACGGAGAGCCACCACTCCCACATTCCACCCAGGACAGAAGTTATGGCTCTCCACCAGGGACATCCGACTAAGACTTCCCTGCAAAAAGCTGAGTCCCAGATTCATTGGTCCCTTCCCCATCATCCGTCAAGTGAATCCAGTCACGTATGAACGCAAGCTCCCTTCACAGTACAGAATTCACCCCACATTCCATGTCTCTCTGCTCAAGCCCTATCACTCACCAGTTTCTCCTATTTCCATAGAGCCTGGTCCCGTAGACGAACCCCCTCTCCCTATAGTGCTGGAGGATGGGGTAAACTGGAATATCTGGTTGACTGGGAGGGGTATGGCCCAGAGGAAAGATCATGGGTCCCAAGAGATGACATACTCAATCCCAATCTCCTGGCAGAGTTCCACGCTTCTCATCCCCAAGATCCAGCGCCACGTGGTCGAGGTCGCCCTCCACGACGTCGGGGTTTTCGGCCCTCAGGAGTGGGCCGTGGAGAGGGGGTTCTGTCACAGCTACACCAGGCTCTTCCACCAATCAGCGATCCCAATCACCGGAGTTCTGATCACACCCACCTGACCGTCATTCACTAATCACCAGCACCACAGTATAAGAGCACGCAGTTCACACAAGCACATTGTCTGGTCTCCATTGTGGAAAAGGACTCAACTCATATGTCAAGCTACTTACCTGAATTCCAGCTCCAAGTTTCCCGATCACCTTCGTCTGCTCCTTGTGTTCCTGTGTATCTGCTACAATTACCTACCTGCATCCGATCCCCAATACACACTCCGTCATCCCACGATCTCTCAAAACCTGGTAACAGAGAATATCTCCATCAGTATCATCACCATTCTAGTTAAAGACTATATCTGCTATTACTCACCTGCTTCCTCTGTTCATTGACATCAGTACAATAAACCGTCTGTTTGATTCTAACCTGTCTGTGTCCTGAGTCTGACTACACGTTACACCTAAAGCATCTGAACATTATTTTTTTTAAATGATTTTAGTGACTATAATAACCGTCTGCATCTGAAGGCTGTTTATAGACACTGACTGTGTAACTCCAGCTCAGAGTCTCTTCAGAAACTGTTTCTGCTTGATAACAGATGGACGGAGTCACCGGTGTCACGTCAGATCAGGTTAAGAGCTGCTCTCGATGCTGCTGCGATCTAACGGTGTTCACCATCAGCACACAGACTCTCTATTCAGTGCTAATGTGTGTGTGTTTATTAGACGTGATGCTGGAACAAACGCCACAAAGCACTGAAGAGAGTCTGAGCTGAAGATGAAAGAGACGGAGCTGTTGATCAAAGAGCAGAGACACTCGCTGTCTGTGTTACAATCCAACCAGAGTGGAGCTGATTACACACACACACACACACACACACACACACACACACACACACACACACACACACACACACTCACAGACAGACACAGACACTCACACACACACACACACACACACACACACACACACACACACTTCAACACATACATACACACTACAACCACCGACACACAATAAAGTTTGTTTATATAATTAATAAATAATTCAAATGTATTTAATTCTAAACAGTCAGTTAATCACATAAAGATTTAAACTGAAGTGGCGTTGAATACTAGGCTTCGCAAAACAATACTCACAGTAAATATTCAACACAGCACATGGATGCAAATAAACAACATGTATACACTGTAAAAATGATTTTTTTGAAGTTATAAGTAAAATATGCACCTGTATTCTCGACCATTCAGTCAATGCAATTACAGTTTTTTTCGATCGCTAACACACAGTTCATGAAACAATTCACCATTTTCTCACAACTATAAACACAATCTCAAAACTACACACCAATTGTACAAACTTCCAGTTCAAAATCAAACATTTTAGTCAAAAACATATCCTCTTTTGTCAGAATCTAATCTTTGGCCTCAGACGACACACAAACCTGTCAAATACACAGACTATATTCCTGACTAGACAACACTAGTGAGATCAATTCAATAAAAAAACCTGCTTTTGAGAATCATGACACATCTTGATATTCAATGACTGTTACAGTCTGCAGCATTAATAGAGCGCTGCAGATACAGTACAATACACCAGTAAAATGTTACTTTCATTACACGACTGTAAAGATATCTTACAGTAGATGAATAGCACTAGAAGAGAAAAGCACAAAAACCAAACAACAAAATATACAGTAAACACACACTGGGATATACTGTCAGTTACTGTACAGCAATAAATAAATTAATTCTGCATCCTCTGCCAAGTTGCATTACAGTATTGGTAATATCCTTATTTGTTACACTATAACAGTCTTCTGATGAAAGATGTTTCCTCGCTAGACAGTCATCGCTCAGTTCTGCACAAATACATGTAAGAAGTACTTGGCTACAAGTTATGAGTCTGAGGGTGTGTGGTACAGTATTTACAGTACAAAGAATAGTGAAAGTCCTCTCCTCTGAAATACTGCGAGTGTAATGTGTGAGTCGTGTAAAACCCTGCAGGTCAGCTTTCATTATGATCATTACACGCACAAGAACATGCTCAACTATAATGCTTTATATTTCATCAGCAACAAATGACGCTTGACCTCATCCCCTCCTATTCCTCTTTGTATCCCATTACCAGGATCAGCTGTGCTCTTGTTCATATCATCCTGAGATCCTGAGCTGTGTGTCATCAGGTGTGCTACTGAGTGTTCACACAGGGATAAATGTGTCTGAATACATGGTTAAACCTGTGCAAAATGATGCCGGTCTTGTGTAGAGTTTTGCAGAAAACACAGCAAATTTGAACGTGTGTGAAAACAGCTGAAACGTGTTCAAAGTTTTGAGAACTGTATGAATGGTTTGGAAAACTGGGTCAAATGAATCAGTGTGTTAGCAATGGAGAAAAACTGCTGAAACTGGTTTCCTTAAACTTTGCTCAACTTGCTATTTTTAATTTTTGCTTTACAGTGCTGTAAAAAATCAAAAGTTGAGAGAGCTTAAACGTTTACGGCAACCAGCTTCAGCAGATTTTTGAGTTTTCTCAACGTGTTGTTTTAAGTTTATACAACAAAAAGTTAAGAGAACTCAAACATCTTTTACAGTGCAGTCAATTAAGTGACAATGTTGAGAAATATTATGAGTATGTTTTGAATTTGGATGTGTTTTTGTTTTCTTTCTTGATTTTTTTTCTCTTTAATTGGTATCCCCACCTGTTTGTGTTTTTATCCTGATGAAGGCTCTCACGCCGAGACGTTGATAATAACAGAAAAGTCTATAGGCTACTTAAACTCTCTAAGTTTTAACAGGCACCTCCAGAGGTGTGCGTTTGCTTAAAGTATTACAGTATAAAACAGTGCTGGTTCGTGAATAGCATGCAGTCTTATATATGTTTTCTGAGGGGGCTTCGGTGGAGGATTGGACGGTCAGTCTCAGCTTTAAGGAGCCGTGTTTGAGCGATTAAATACACTCAAGCCATTCCTCTACAGACCGAGAGGCAGACGGATGGAGGAGGCCAGCGAGCCGTGATAAAGGCCGGGACACTTTCATTATTGCTTTGACCCGAGGGGTCAGACGGCACTCACCCGCAGGAGAACTAGCCATTAGCCGGCTCTCCATCACCGGACGTGATTTATTCGCACAGAGCTGAAAATGAGTCGAATCAATGGTGCTGGAGCCACCGTGCAGCCAATCAAACCAGAGCGTTAGCAGCAGATCCCGCCGGTGTGATGTCTCTCGGTCCTGTCCATGAATATCATCATTCCTGCTCCGCCGTCACAGCTTTACGGTGAAGACCTGATGGAGGAGGACGAGCAAACCTGAACAAAACCAGACGCTTATAATCATCAGGATAAGAGCTCTGAACAAAACACATTATTAGTCAAATCTGTTAGGAGTCAATCTACAACGACATCCCACTGTTTACTTATTAAATTATTCATAATACTGTAAATATGTTCATAATCTCTAAATTCGCCTATGCATTTTAATATCTTATTATATTTTTCATTTACTTATTTTATTATACTAGAGTCTTTTTTATGTTTGTACTTGAAGCTTCGTTACTCAGAAAGCTTCATTATGTGTGCAAGCAGACTTGATTGTGTTGATAGAAAGAGATCTGATAATAAAGAACAAACATGGTTAAGTTTTACTCTCAATACTCACTGAAAATACATGTTAAATGTGCAATCATGAAGAAACTTTAAGGTCAAACCTGAATTTGAAAGACAGTTATTTAAATACAATGTTGCAATGTTGCAGGTGGTTGCTATGCAGTTGCTAAGGTGTTGCTTCCTGTCTGGTTTATTCTTCAGTGGCAGCTGTGCATCTTGATGTTTCCACCTGCACTGAAAATAATAATAATAATCTGGTGTAGGATTTACTTTGAAACCATTTCCACTCATAAATTGATATCAAATTTCACCATTACATTTACATAATCAACTAGACGTGACATTTTGAAGTAAAAACACTGAAATTGTATTTTCTCAATTTAATAACCTACTCCAATCATTTTTATTTAAAACTCTGAATATCATTTTTAAACTTACAAACTATTATTATTATATTCCCATTATGACTTAACTCATAAAAGTGTATTTTCAGCAGTGCGTAATGTGAGCATTACATTAAAAATACAGAAAATCTAAACACATTTTTTTTAATTCCATATCTTTCAAGCAATAAAAAAATAAAAAAGCTTGTGATTAATGTCATTAAATTTAGAGAAAAAGTCGTTAAATTTTGAGAAAAAAAATTGAGATGAAATGTTGAGATTAAATGTATTAAATTACGAGAAAAAAAAAATGTAAAATGTCGAAAAAAAAGTTGAGATAAACTGTTGAGATTAAACTCATTAAATTACGAGAAAAAAGTTAATTAAATTTCGAGAAAAAAGTCGAGCTAAAATGTTAATGAGTTTATTCTAGTAATTTAACAACTTTTTTCTCAAAATTTAACGACTTTTTTTCTCAAAATTTAATTACTTTTTTCTCGTAATTTAATGAGTTTATTCTCGTTCTCGTAATTTAATGAGTTTATTCTCGTAATTTAATGATTTTTTTCTCATAATTTAATGACTTTTTTCTCATAAATTAATGAGTTTATTCTCGTAATTTAATGATTTTTTTCTCAAAATTTAATGACTTTTTTCTCGTAATTTAATGAGTTTAATCTCAACATTTTATCTCGACTTTTTTCTCGAAATTTAACGAATTTTATCTCGTAATTTAATAAATTAAATCTCAACATTTTATCTCGACTTTTTTCTCAAAATTTAATGACTTTTTTCTCGTAATTTAATGAGTTTATTCTCGTAATTTAATTTTTTTTTTCTAATAATTTAACAACTTTTTTCCTCGAAATTGAATGACTTTTATCTCGTAATTTAATAAATTAAATCTCAACATTTTATCTCGACTTTTTTCTCGTAATTTAATGAGTTTATTCTCGTAATTTAATGAGTTTATTCTCGTAATATAATGATTTTTTTTCTCATAATTTAATGACTTTTTTCTCGTAATTTAATGAGTTTATTCTCGTAATTTAACGATTTTTTTTCTCATAATTTAATGACTTTTTTCTCAAAATTTTATGATTTATTCTCGTAATTTTTTTATTTTTTTCTAATAATTTAACGACTTTTTTCCTCGAAATTTAATGACTTTTTTCTCGCAATTTAATGAGTTTACTCTCAACATTTTATCTCGACTTTTTTCTCGAAATTTAACAAATTTGATCTCGTAATTTAATAAATTAAATCTCAACATTTTATCTCGACTTTTTTCTCATAATTTAATGACTTTTAATTCTCGTAATTTAATGTTTATTCTCGCTAATTTAACGATTTTTTTTCTCATTAATTTATATAGACTCTTTTCTCGTGATTTAATGAGTTTATTCTCGTATATTGTAAAGATTTTTTTTTCATAAATTTAATAAGAACTCTTTTCTCGTGAATATCTAATGAGTTTAATTCATCGTAATTTAACAGATTTGTTTTTCTCATAAATTAATGACTTTTTTCTCGTGATTTAATGAGTTTATTCCTGCGGTAATTTAGACGATTTTTTTTCCACTCATAAATTAATGACTTTTTTCTCGTGATTTAATGAGATTTATTCTCGATAATTTAACGAATTTTATTATTCTCATAAATTAACTGACGTTTATTCTCAGTAATTTACACAATTTTTTTCTCATAATTTAATGACTTTTTTCTCGTAATTTAATGAGTTTAATCTCGAAACATTTTATCTCGAACTATTTTTCTTCGCAATATTTAACTAATTTTATCGTCGTAATTTAATAAATTAAACATCAACATTTTATCTCGACTTTTTTTCTCATAATTTAATGACTTTTTTCATCGTAATTTAAATGAAAGTTTTAATTCTCGTAATTTAACGATTTTTATTCTCATAAATTTAATGACTCTTTTCTCGTGATTTAAATGAAGTATTATTCTCGTAATTTAACGATTAACTTTTTACTCATAATTTAATGACTCATTATTTCATCGTGATTTAATGAGTTTATTCTCGTAATTTAACGATTTTTTTCTCATAATTTAATGACTTTTTTCTCGTAATTTAATGAGTTTAATCTCAACATTTTATCTCGACTTTTTTCTCGAAATTTAACGAATTTTATTTCTCGTAATTTAATAAATTAAATCTCAACATTTTATCTCGACTTTTTTCTCATAATTTAATGACTTTTTTACTCGTAATTTAATGAGTTTATTCTCGTAATTTAACGATTTTTTTCTCATAATTTAATGACTCTTTTCTCGTGATTTAATGAGTTTATTCTCGTAATTTAATAGATTTAATTTTCTCATAATTTAATGACTTTTTTCTCGTGAATTTAATGAGTTTATTCAATTTCGATAAATTTAACGATTTTATAATTTTCTCATTAATTTTAAATGAGTTTATTCTCGTAATTTAACGATTTTTTTCTAATAATTTAACGACTTTTTTCCTCTAAATTTAATGAGTTTAATCTCGAGATGGTTTTATTCTTGCTTGGCCCTAATCCTCCTCCGTATTTGACAGAACCATGCAGTGACTTTCAACTCAGAAGAAATGAAT
>JALXFT010003023.1:35000-39999 GCA_023376895.1 Aspiorhynchus laticeps
CCACATGGAAAGAGCGCTTCTGCAGGCCTTTTAACACCAGTACAGAACATTTCAGGAGTTTAATGGAGCACAATACTCAACTGGGTCTCTAGATGTAACAGTCTTGTATTCACGCAACACTTCAAAGTGTGAAAATACAACTTTTAACCTAAAGTATCTAAACATCCTTAAATCAAGATACATTTACTAGAGATGCAAAATGAAGATATGAAGTCTTGTTTCTGAGAAATTGATCAAAAAGAAGGGAGTTAATGATTAAAACTAGAAGAAATTTTCCCTATGGACCAGATATTTGTTCTTGTTTTAATCATAAAGTGCCTTCATTTTGTTCAGTTTCTCATAAAATCCCCCTCAGAATAAATAATATAAGATTATGTGCCTAATCAATAACCAGCATTGTTTTATACAGTAATTCTGACTGAAATGAGACGTTTTTTATTAAAATTGAAAAGCCATCTAATATTTCTCAACATTGTTTCACTTAAACGACTGCTTATTTACATTTTGGAAAATGCCTTAAACTCACATCACACTTGAAACAACGATCGTATCTTCAAAGGTTTCTGCAGATCTTAAGATTGTTTTCACAAATTAAGGCCTTAAATTTTTAAGTACTTAAAAAGGTGCAGAATTCATAAAGTCGTTGCAATAAATGTTGCATGCACTGCAAAAAAATTAATCTCTCCCTCGGTATTTTAGATTGTCTTCCATACAAAATCTAATCTAAATTCATCCTTAAATCAAGATAATATTTATGCAAAATGAAGATATGAAGTTTCTCGAGTAAATTTTATTCAAAATAGAAGCTGAGTAAATCAAATTATTCCCCATTGACAGATATATTTTCTTGTTTTAATCATAAAGTGCCTTAAAATTTAAAGTTCAGCTATCTCATAAAACAAGATTTCATATCCAGTAAATGCTATCTTGTATTTGAAGGATGTTTGCTAACTTTGGTTGATAAACAAATCTAAAATATTGATTGCAATGCATGCCACGACTTTAAGTCTGCTCTGATTTAAGACCTTTTTAGGCCTTACTTTGTGGAAGAGTGAATTAAGAGCAGCATAAATCCTTTCTGTGCCATTCTGGGCCCATATTCACAAAACATTTGATCTCAGCACGAAGTGTTCTCCTAAACAGCAGTAAAAGCTTTTAGCTGAGAGTTTTCTCTTAAAAGCTCTTCACAAAGCTGCTGAGGAATAGAGAGGAGTGAGTAAAGGGGGCGGGGTTTACCTCGTTGCTATGGTGATGTCAGCATGCACACAGTGATTGGCTGATAGTCTCTGTCAGAGATATATTCATAGACATATTGTAGAGCGCGATATCATGTTGCCATATTCAAATAAAGATTTTAAAATGCAGGCTAAGTGTCACTAATTAAACAAGTATATGCTCAGCTAATTATCAGCCTCTTATATATGATTACGGAACTGCCAGACACAAAGGTAAGTGTAAAAGAGATTGAGTTTATTACAGGATTTGGTGATACAACAGTGGTGAGAGTCCTTGAGTGAGGTAAGTTGCTTTCTTAGATGTATGGTAGATAGTGCACTGGGATTCTGACTGTCTCTGTCTCTTGGCAGGTTTGTGGCTGATAGGAATCCTGGAGAGCCTGCGAGTCAAGCGTCCACAGATGAACAGGTAACTGGTGGTGAGAGGGAAGACAGAGGGTAAGTATCATCAGGTAAGTAATGCAGGAAAGTATACTCAGCTAGCAGTCCGCTTGTAGAGTGAAGGTCCGTATAGTACCCTCAAGATTCAATGTGTTGGCAGCTATGTGACTTCAAGATCAGACGATGACTGGAGTGAGGAGTGAGCTTAAGTAGAGCAGGGGTGATGAGCTGTGATGATGAGGAGCAGGTGTACATGATAATTAATCAGGTGCAGGTGAGGGTGATCAGTGATGGTGGAATACGGGCCATTCTGTGACAGTACCTCCCCCTCCCGGACGGCGCGTCCCGCGACGTAATAACAAAACCTGGGAGGGGGGGTGGGCGCCCTGGATGTCGGTGGAAGACATGGACACAGGAAGGGCATCCAGGGCGGAACCGGAGTCAGGAAGCCATGGCGGGACAGGAGGTTCAGGAGGCCATGGTGGATCCGGGGCTTCGGAAGGCCATGGCGGATCCGGGGCTTCGGGAGGCCATGGCGGATCCGGGGCTTCGGGAGGCCATGGCGGATCCGGGGCTTCGGGAGGCCATGGCGGATCTGGAGGCTCGGGAGGCCATGGCCTATATCTTTTGTGCGACCATGGTGGGTCAGGGGTCTCCGTGGCCTTAGCTCTGGGCCTGGCCACCCAGGCAGAGGATATATAGCCCCCCCCCAAAATTTTCATGGGGAAGCTCCCCTCTGGTGGGCACTCTGGAGGAACGGGCTCTTGACGAAGCTCTGGAAGAGCGGGCACATGAGGGCGCTCTGGAGGCGCGGGCACTAGGGGGCGCTCTGGAGGAGCAGGCACTAGGGGGCGCTCTGGAGGAGCAGGCACTAGGGGGCGCTCTGGAGGAGCAGGCACTAGGGGGCGCTCTGGAGGAGCAGGCACTAGGGGGCGCGGGCCCTTGAGTGGGCTCTGGAGGAGCGGGCTCTAGGGGATGCTCTGGAGGAGCGGGCTCTAGGGGATGCTCTGGAGGAGCGGGCTCTAGGGGGCGCTCTGGAGGAGCGGGCTCTAGGGGGCGCTCTGGAGGAGCGGGAACCAGGGGGCGCTCTGGAGGAGCGGAATCAGGACGGCTGGGCGGAACCAGCGGGACTTCAGGACGGCTGGGCGGAACCAGCGGGACTTCAGGACGGCTGGGCGGAACCAGCGGGACTTCAGGACGGCTGGGCGGAACCAGCGGGACTTCAGGACGGCTGGGCGGAACCAGCGGGACTTCAGGATGGCACTGGCGTGGAGCAGCCACTGGAGGGCACTTGCGTGGAGCAGCCACTGGAGGGCACTGGCGTGGAGCAGCCACTGGAGGGCACTGGCGTGGAGCAGCCACTGGAGGGCACTGGCGTGGAGCAGCCACTGGAGGGCACTGGCGTGGAGCAGCCACTGGAGGGCACTGGCGTGGAGCAGCCACTGGAGGGCACTGGCGTGGAGCAGCCACTGGAGGGCACTGGCGTGGAGCAGCCACTGGAGGGCACTGGCGTGGAGCAGCCACTGGAGGGCACTGGCGTGGAGCTGCCACTGGAGGGCACAACGCCACTGGAGGGCACTGGCGTGGAGCTGCCACTGGAGGGCACTGGCGAGGAGCGAGCTCTGGAAAGCTGGACGAAACCAGCAGGGGCTCAGGAGAGCTCTTAGCCAGGGCAGGCGGCATCATCGCCATCTCAGGCGGCGGAACTATCATCGTCGCTTCGGGCGGCGGAACCATCAGGGGCTCTGGAGAGCTGGACAGGACAAGCGGTGTCTCAGAAGAGCACTTCGCCGTGGCCGGCGGCATCGTCGCGGGTGGCGGCTGGCTAGGAAGACGGGGGAATGCTTTCAGCGCTGACCTGACAGATGTAAATGACGGGTCCAGTACCTTAGCCCTCAGGTCAGCGCTATTGGAGACCCATTTCCGGGCTCGAGGGTACACAGACTTCGCCGGGGATGGCGGCTGGTTTACGGGAACTTCCTCCACAATAGAAGACGAACCCGCGAGGTTCAGCACATAGTCTATGTATTGCACCAGGGAGCCTGGGGTAGTGGCAGGTGGCGCCAGGGGAAAAAGATGATTGCTCAAACCGCTCCAGAAGACTATTTTCAGTGAACCGTCATCCCAGTGTACGTGATGGGCGAGATGAAGGAACTCTTCCACATAAGATTCGATGGAGCAGCCATCTTGGGTTATATTGAAGAGTTTCTCTAGGTGTGAGGAAGCGCTGTCCATCTTCTGTATGGGTCTGATCTTCTGTTACGGAACTGCCAGACACAAAGGTAAGTGTAAAAGAGATTGAGTTTATTACAGGATTTGGTGATACAACAGTGGTGAGAGTCCTTGAGTGAGGTAAGTTGCTTTCTTAGATGTATGGTAGATAGTGCACTGGGATTCTGACTGTCTCTGTCTCTTGGCAGGTTTGTGGCTGATAGGAATCCTGGAGAGCCTGCGAGTCAAGCGTCCACAGATGAACAGGTAACTGGTGGTGAGAGGGAAGACAGAGGGTAAGTATCATCAGGTAAGTAATGCAGGAAAGTATACTCAGCTAGCAGTCCGCTTGTAGAGTGAAGGTCCGTATAGTACCCTCAAGATTCAATGTGTTGGCAGCTATGTGACTTCAAGATCAGACGATGACTGGAGTGAGGAGTGAGCTTAAGTAGAGCAGCTGTGATGAGCTGTGATGATGAGGAGCAGGTGTACATGATAATTAATCAGGTGCAGGTGAGGGTGATCAGTGATGGTGGAATACGGGCCATTCTGTGACATATATGTGTGCTTCTCATAATTAGTGAATATGCATATAAAAGCCTTTTAATTAATCAATGCTGATAGAAAGACATGCAAATGTAACCAAACTGGACTCAAGAACATGTTACTTCTTGCTCAGATGATTAATGAAGACAAGGATATAATCAAAGGAGAATTAAGAGTTGGGATAACCTCCAAAACCAAAGGTGATTCATTATTAAAAGCTCATAATCGTCAAATGTTTCTAAAATGCTTACGTTCAGAGGCAGATTGCCGGAAACAGCTATTTGAGGTTAGTTTGTGGCTTGGTCTTAGTCCTCTTCACTACAGATTTAGGAGCTAGTTTTAGTGCTAAAACACTGTGTGAAATACTCTTAGAGCAAAAATGTAGGAGTTCTAAATTTAGCCCATTATTTTTAAGATTTGCTCTTAAATCGGCGAGTACTTTTAGCTTTGAGATGTTTTGTGAATACAGGCCCAGAGCAGATAAATCTGAGATGAGACACAGTAATGAAGAAACCTGAGGAGATGAACATGTGTGTAAACCTGAACCTGAACGTGTCAAACGTCAAATAAACCACTAAACAGGTTCCTGATCAACAGTATGGGTCTTTAGATTGATATGGTCAGAA
>JALXFT010003387.1:0-7500 GCA_023376895.1 Aspiorhynchus laticeps
ACGCTTACAGCAAACGTCTGTAAATGTGACGTGAACAACGTGATTCAGCGAGCGTTTGCTACAGCTGTCAGTCTCCATCAAATCTGTCCGGGATGCTCAGAAACTCATCTTGACTGCAGAAGCTCTTCTGACCCGTTTACTGCCACAAACGAGACAAAAATAAAGCATTAAGTTCAACGAGTTTCATAAAAAATTGGGTCTAATCTGATGAATCTTTTAGACAGAGGAATATAAAGAGAGAAAGTAATGAGTTGAGCTTTTCAGACTCTGAATCGAGGTCGACTGATCTGTGAATTCAGAGCCCTTCATGATGTAATTATGAGTTGAAAGCGATCACTCGATCATATACGACGTCTGCAGCTGCTGAAGGTGGAACTATAACGAATGTCACGCAGGGAAAATACTGGCACATGAAGGACTGAACATGACTCACGTGTGCTGTAGATGTCAGGAGACCGAAGAGAGATGATGATGATGACATCTGACAACAGAAGAGAAGCAGAGACTGTATATGCATGCGTGTTTTTGTTGCATCTGTTCTAGATTCAATGTAAACACTATGCTTTGGCAATGCATTGTAACAATTGTCATGCCAATAAAGCACATATTGAATTGACTGACACACATCTGAACATTACTGATCCAGAGAGACTGGATCAACACAACGATGCATCTCAAACTCAGGGTTTAATGAGACATTAATGCTGTAATTCATCAAGGATTTGTTACATTGATCAAAAGTGACAGTAAAGACATTAACAATGATTCTGTTTCAAATAAATGCTGTTCTTTTTATCTGTCTATTCATCTGTGAATCCTGAAAAATAAAATGCATCACGGTTTCCACAAAAAATATTTTGTTTTCAACATTGATAATAATCAGAAATGTTTCTTGAGCAGCAAATCAGCATATTATTATGATTTCTGAAGATCATGTGACACTGAAGACTGGAGCAATGATGCTGAAAATACAGCTTTGATCACAGAAATAAATTACAGCTTAACACATATTCACATAGAAAACAGCTGATTTACATTATAATAATATTTTGCAATTTTTACTGTATTTTTGATCAAATAAATGCAGCTTTGGTGAGCAGATGAGCCTTTATATCCGATCTGAACATTATTTAGTATTTATATGGTCCTCGTATTCATGTGTCTTAAATGGGATATTTTAAATTAGAATAATATTTCAAATTTTTACTGTATTTTTGATCAAATAAATGCAGCCTTGATGAGCAAAAGAGACTTTATATCCGATCTGAACATTATTTAATGTTTATATGATCATCATATTCATGTCTTAAATGGGATATTTTAAATTAGAATAATATTTCACATTTTTACTGTATTTTTTAAAAAAATAAATGCTGTTCTTTTGAATTTTATATTAATCATTAAAATTCTGAAAAATAAAATGCTTCATGGTTTCCACAATAATATGAACTGTTTCAACACTGATAAAATAAATGGTAAATAAAATAAAATAAAATAAATGTTTCTTGATCAGCATATTATTATGATTTCTGAAGATCATGTGACACTGAAGACTGCAGTAATGATGCTGAAAATACAGCTTTGATCACAGAAATAAATTACAGCTTAACACATATTCACAAAGAAAACAGTTATTTTAAACTGTAATAATATTTCATAATTTTTACTGTATTTTTTATCAAATAAATGCTTTGATTACACACATATGACAGTCTGACTCAATGTTATTCTGCGTGTGTAACGTTCTGGTGGAGAATCCAAAGGGATGAAAGCATGAATAAACCAGTGAATCTGATCCAGTTTCATAGAGTTGAGCTGAACGATTCTGCGTCCGAAGGGTCCGTTCTGATTCAAACGCGTCCTGATTTCACGTCTGTGAATTATGAGTCCTCTTCATAATGGATCCGGACGCTCTCTCATATTAAACGCGTCTGCTGGAGGCTGTTGAATGATTTGTAGCTGTGTGCCGCTGAAGGTCTCTGACAGCAGGAGCTTCTGTGATCAGGGACGAACGGCTCGACTCCTTACCAAAAAGTAGTATACTTCAAGTTTATTTTCTTAAGTATACTTAAGTAAAGTTCAAGTATATTTTAAGTATACTTTATGTAGTAAGTATACAAATATCAGTGTACTAGACTTGTAAGTGTACTATTTCAATACTCCTTGGGACTAAATTGGCCCACTTTCAAGTATATAAAGGTATACTTTTAAGCATACTAACAGTAGTAAACTTTGAGTACACAACTAGTTTACATCAATGTTTTTATCTTGTACTGCAACTATACTAAAAGTGAACTACTGATAGTTTACTAATTAAATACTCGTAGTAGCATTTTTAGTACACTTTGAAGTATAGTCTACTAGTTTAGTAGTTTTATACTGCAAGTATACTCGTACGTTTTCTTTAAGTGAACTTCACATCATACTTTAAGTATACTACTATACTGTCCCTATTTAGGTATTAATTTGTATATATTTTGTTATATGAATATCTGAACATACAAAATATCAAAAGAAAGAACAGAGTATCTGCTTGTAAACAAACACATTTAAAAACATACATTAAAATAACTAATTATCCTTATGAAAATGTTCATTGTTTCATGCATTCTTTTTTAAACACTTGAATGTGGGTAAGTTTCATAAGAAATAAACAACATTTTGAACAAAAAGCTGATATGAATATGATTCAGAATGATAATCAAAACGTAGATGGAGTCGATCAACACCCCAAAGCTTGACAGTCATTATTACCTCTTCATTGGTGATATTATATTCATAACGTTACACAGTTATGATGCTGTTTTATGTCTGATGATGTGTTTGATTACATGTGAAGCATCTGTTGTTTCGGTTTCTTCTTCACTTGTGTTTTTACAGTAGATGTGTACTAGCGCCTCCTACCGTATAACAATGACAACACGGAGTATAGCTCAAATATATTTAGACTTTTTCTAAGTATGTCAAGTATACTTAACCCTCTGGTTGTGTTCGGATCAAATTGACCCGAAAAAGATTTTCTTTTTCCCGAAAATACTAGTTACCGTTATCGCATTGGACTCAAATTTACTGACTTTGTTCACATAGGGTATAAGTACTTCTCATAATTTTTTTTTGAATTTTCTTAATTTTTTGTGGGTTTTAGTCACACTTGTTGTGTTAAGTCACACTTTTGTGTTTTGAGTCCGGTCATTTTTGACCGGGAACACAACAAGAGTGACAGGAGTCCGAACACAACCAGAGGGTTAAATGTCATTTTAAGTATATTTCTCAGAAGTACATAAAAAGTCGACTAAAAGTATACTTTCTTATTTTTAGTTTAAAAGAAGTATACTAATAGCACACTTGAAGTATACTTATTTTTGGTAAGGGTAGTCACGGAGCGCTTCAGATTTCTCAGTTAAGATGTTCTTCTGATGATCTAGAAGTCTTACAAAGCAAACACACGTCAGAACCAGTATCTTTGTTTTCTGATCTCACTCACTTCATGAGCTCTGCTGTGACGGACGCAGAGTGATGGGAAGCTGCTCTCATTACAGTCATCTTTATCACTATGCTGAGTTTATGATCATTAATATGCATGTGAACGTGTCCTCGGCGTCTCGTGTGAATTACAGCGATGCACTGATGTAAATGAGATTTACACTCGCTCTGAATCCTGATGGCACGTCTACAAGCTGTTTACTAGTCCATCATTACTAGTACTAGTACTCATGTACTCAAACAAATCAACTGTGCTGTTGTTAAATACACTGCAAAAATTATCTTCTAATGACAAATTAAATAATCTTAATTCAAAGGCGAAACAAGATTTTTTTTCCTCTCAAATAAATGCATCTTGATATAAGGATGTTTAGATATTTGTACTGGAAAACAAGACTAAAACATATTTTTTTCACTTTATTTGCATGATTTTATTATATTTTCTAAATGTATATTTGAATTCCATCAAATGAGCCTAAATCTGTGAAATGTGAAAAATGCAATGAGTATGAACCAGTGTTATTTTAGTTCTTATTAATATTTAGAATTAGTTTTATTTTCATACATTTCCATTGTTATTTTAATTTTAGTTAAAGTTTTAGTAATTTAGTTAAATAATGAAATAATTATTATTTCAGTTTTAGTTATTTTACTACATCAAGTTAAACAAAAAAACATTGTAAAATGTAAAAAAAATAAAATAATAATAATTAATGTTTACTTTATTTAAAGTAACATTTTTTGTAGTTTTAATTACTTTAATAATACTGGTATGAACATGGTTTAAATTATGTATCAGATTGTTTTAATAAATAGATTGGATGATAAATTTATTAAAAAAAATGGTTATTTGTGTATATAAAGAACATTAATTATTAGTATTGCTTCATAAATATCATTCTCATTTCATTTATGTCTGACTGATGAACATTAGTTACATTAAGTTTATTAAATATGATCCAAATGAAAGTCAATTTTATACTGATATTTCTGTATTTTATCATTTAAATACATTTTTGAGTATTAAAGTAGAGTTTGTAAGTGCTCCTCTAATCATGAATGTTGTTAAAGAGAGTGTGCTGCTGCTTTAATACATTCACATTCATGCATTTGGCAGATGATTTTACTTAAAGTGACTTACATTGCATTCAATGCTATACATGTTTTCCAATGCATGCATTCCCTGGGAATCGAACCCACCGCCTTTGGGTTGCAAGCGCCATGATCTACAGTTTGAACTACGGGAATTACTAAGTGATCAGACAGCTGTAAAACCCCACAGACGCTCACTGAAGGACTCGAGTCACATCTACAGAGCAGAAGATCAGAGAATAGAATATACACTGCTGACCTGATTGATTACGCGACTCTTATTGATTCCTGGCTGCCCTCACTTACAGCACACATGGAATAATGACTGTTCAGGCGTCGCACAATAGTGGAATCAGATACCAGGTCAGGTCTGATTTACAACCACCTGTAGAAGACAATAAATCTGATCTTTCCACATGCATGCAACTACAAATGAGGGTTTGTGTTTGTGTGAACATGGAGAGTTTTTAGGCTCCTAGCATCAGTTTTGCATTAGTAATCCTCATCAAACCCGTCTCCAGACTCGGTTAGGAGTGAAAACACCCGTCGGTTCCTGCAGGCGTCACGTCTCTGAAATCAAAGCGTTCGATGGCTGCCGGAGTCAAAGGCGGCACGGGCGTCTCCTGATAATTCATCACCACTGAAAACATCACGCTGCCATTGATCCAAAAGTAAACTAAACAAAAACAAATACGATGGCAGGCCCCAAATGAGCACAAACATGTTTATAATCAGCATTTCTGTGCTCCGTTCCCTGCAGCATCATCCATATGTCTCCAGGCATCTGACACTGATCTCCAACACGAGCTTCTCTTCTCTATTCAGATCACAACATCAACAATCATGACAGGAGCTCCAGACCCGGACACGTCACCGTCTGAGCTCTAATGAGACAGCAGATACCAGAACACAGTATTGATCCAAATGAACATCAGAAGAGAGTAAAACAACACAATCCTGCTCCTTTCAGTCACCAAAGACTGTTTAGACTCTCCCCGATTTCTTTTGAAGTGTGTCGATGTGAAGACTGACGTCCAGCCATCATATTACTATTGTTCATAGTTAGGGTTAGTGATTTAAACCAACTCAGATTAGAAGTGCACTCTTAAAAATGAAGGCTCTGATGGGTCCATGAAGAACATCCACAGAAGCTTTCCATTGGTTCTTTATATGGTAAGATATACGGTGGCAGCCATAAAAATTGACAACAAAATTAAAATATCGCATATAGAAATGCATCACTGCATCAGTGTCTCAGCAATGGATGCTCTGCAGTGAATGGGTGCCGTCAGAATGAGAGTCTGATAAAGTGTTCTGGTGTGAATCAGGAGAGAAATCTGCATCAGATCAAGCAGCGTTTACAAGACAAAACAGCTCTAAACATTAAAGATTTTGTCTTCTCCAGATGTTAACTGATGGACTGGAGTGGTGTGGATTATTGTGATGTTTTTATCAGACTCTCATTCTGACGGCACCCATTCACTGCAGAGCATCCATTGCTGAGACACTGATGCAGAGACACATTTCTACAAACCTGATGAAGAAACACACTCATCCTGATCTCACATGACCAGAGGGTGAGCTAATATTTTCATTTTTGGGTGAACTACTCCTTTAATGATTTCTTAATTTCATCAACAGATCGAAAAAATGCCGTTTTCTCCAAATTTGTCAAAGCCAGGGAATATTAAAAAGCAGCCTCTTGGAGGAACGAGACTGAGATTAAGACACACATTTCTTTAGATGTTCTGCAGCACATTTTCCTCATCAGATCTACACGGAGTCCAAAAATAAACATAAAGGTCTGTATTAGTTGATGTCAGCAGTCAGAGAGGGAGTCTGAATGAATCCGTGTGGAACAGCTTGTTGCTAGGGTAAAGCAGAAGCACTTGTTTACTGTTGGCATCTCTGAAGAAATGAGGGATGATTCCACCGCCAGCCTGTTATTTATTCATTCACTCATTCATGTGTGAGGACAGGAGCGAGCGTGCTATACCTGCTCTCATGCACCACACAAACACAGCTATTGTTAATGTGCTGTCATTAAACTGCATGCATATGCACCGAAACACTTTAGCATTATTCCCAGAGGATCAGCCTGTGTGTGTGTGTGTGTGTGTGTGTGTGCGTGTGCGTGTGCGTGTGTGTGTGTGTGAGTGTGTGTGTGTGTGTGTGTGTGTGGTGTGTGTTGTGTGTGTGTGTGAGTGTGTGTGTGTGTGTGTGTGTGTGTGTGTGTGTGTGTGTGTGTGTGAGTGTGAGTGTGTCTGTGTGTGTGTGTGTTGTGTGTGTGTGTGTGTGTGAGTGAATGCGTGTATGTGTGTGTGTGTGTGTGTGTGTGGCAGTATGTTGATTTCACTGTTCATCTTAGGCCCTAGTGAGGGTGTCACTGTCTGCTGTCTTCATAGGTGTCTACTTAGTGCAGCAGAATGATGGGGATATCAGAACTGATCAGTACTTCAGGTTTATGCTTCACCTGCTGACAGACCCAACAAAAACATATCACACATGTAGTATTTTTAACAGCTATAAAATACTGCAAGCTGTAAAATGGATCGTGATGGTCTTTGATGCAAAACAGTACTGATTGGTTTATAATTTAAAGCAGAATTTCATCATAGAAATACAAATGTTGAGGTTTTTTAAAATATTTTATTTCAATTAATGCGAATATTAAGTTAGTATCATTGATATACTGCTAGAGTTTTGAAATGTTTAATATTCAATAATAATTTTCTGTTTTCACTTCAGGTTTAGTTAAAGTTTTAGTAATTTTGTTGTTTTCCTTTTTTTATATGTCTATATGTTTTTTTATTAATTTTTATTTATTAGTTTTAGTTATTTTAGTACTTTAGGTTAAACTAAATGTAAATAAGAAATGTTGCCTTGGCAACTAGCTGACTTTTTTCAGATTTAAGTTTATTTCAG
>JALXFT010003387.1:15000-17500 GCA_023376895.1 Aspiorhynchus laticeps
AATTATTTCAGAATTTCCCGGTAGTAAATACGACTTGAGAGGCCGTTCACGTCCAATTTCCGATTAGGAAACTCGTATTTACGATAATTCCGATAGCACGTGAAGGTAGCATAAATACAACGGCGACAGGACAAAGAGACTGGGGAAAGGCAGAGCTATAAATACTAAACAAAACAAGGGACTAATGAGTACTAATTAACAAGACACAGGTGTACAGAATGAACTCAAGTAACACAGGAACATGACCAAATAAGGAAAAACAGGAACATAAACTTGACATATCGCCACCTCCCGGAAGGCGCATCCCGCGCCATAACAGTTCCACCGGGGAGGGGGGGCGGGCGTCCGGGAGGCTGGTGCAGGGCAGGAACAGGGAGGAGACAAGGAAGGCCTCCAGGGCAGATCAGGGAGCTCAAGGGGGCCACGGCGGAGCAGACAGCTCAAGGAGCCATGACAGATGGGCCTCCGTGGCCTTGTCCAGATTCCCCGGTTCGGCCACTATGGCAACGGAAATAAGCCCCCCCCCCTAAAACTAGGTAAACTAGGTCTTTCCATGCCTGGAGGGGTTCTGGAGGGCTCTCTGGAGGAGTGGAGCTCGTTAACACAAGAGGCTCAGGAGACGAAGGAGGGCTGGACTGGACCAGCGGAGGCAAAGTAGACTCAGGAGCCAAAGGAGAGCTTTCTGGAGCTGATTCTGGAGAGAGGATAGGAGGCGAGAACTCCGGTGGAAGCGCCATATACAGGAGCTCAGAAAGGCACGCTGGAGCAGAGAACTCAGGCATGTCTGTCTGACTGTCTATCCGTCTGTCTGTCTGTCTGACTGTCTAACCGTCTGTCTGTCTGTCTGTCTGTCTGTCCGTCTGTCCGTCCGTCCGTCCGTCTTTCTATCTGTCTGTCTGTCTGTCTTTCTGTCTGTCTGTCTGTCTGTCTGACTGTCTGACTGTCTAACCGTCTGTCTGTCTGTCTGTCTGTCTGTCCGTCTGTCGTCCGTCCGTCCGTCTTTCTATCTGTCTGTCTGTCTGTCTGTCTGTCTTTCTGTCTGTCTGTCTGTCTGACTGTCTAACCGTCTGTCTGTCTGTCTGTCTGTCCGTCTGTCCGTCCGTCTGTCTGTCTGTCTTTCTGTCTGTCTGTCTGTCTGTTCTGACTGTCTGACTGTCTAACCGTCTGTCTGTCTGTCTGTCTGTCTGTCCGTCTGTCCGTCCGTCCGTCCGTCTTTCTATCTGTCTGTCTGTCTGTCTGTCTGTCTGTCTGTCTGTCTGTCTGTCTGTCTGACTGTCTAACCGTCTGTCTGTCCGTCCGTCCGTCCGTCTTTCTATCTGTCTGTCTGTCTGTCTTTCTATCTGTCTGTCTGTCTGTCTGTCTGTCTGTCTGTCTGACTGTCTAACCGTCTGTCTGTCTGTCTGTCTGTCTGACTGTCTGACTGTCTAACCGTCTGTCTGTCTGTCTGTCTGTCTGTCTGTCTGACTGTCTGTCTGACTGTCTAACTGTCTGTCTGTCTGTCTGTCTGTCTGACTGTCTAACCGTCTGTCTGTCTGTCTGTCTGTCTGTCTGCCTGTCTGTTTTTCTATCTGTCTGTCTGTCTTTCTATCTGTATGTCTGTCTGTCTGTCTGTCTGTCTGTCTGTCTGACTGTCTGTCTGACTGTCTAACCATCTGTCTGTCTGTCTGCCTGTCTGTCTGTCTGACTGTCTGTCTGACTGTCTAACCGCCTGTCTGTCTGTCTGTCTGTCTGTCTGTCTGTGTGTGTCGTCGTGTGTGTGTGTTGTGTGTGTCTGTCTGTCTGTCTGTCTTTCTATCTGTCTGTCTGTCTAACCGTCTGTCTAACCATCTGTCTGTCTGTCTGTCTACCTGTCTGTCTTTCTATCTGTCTGTCTGTCCATCCGTCCGTCCGTCCGTCCGTCCGTCCGTTTTCTGTCTGTCTGTCCATCTGTCTGTCTGTTTGTCTGTCCGTCCGTCCGTTTGTCTGTCCGTCTGTCCATCCGTCTGTCTGTTTGTCTATCTGTCTGTCTGTCTGTCTGTCTGTCTGTCCGTCTGTCTGTCTGTCTCTCCGCCCGTCTGTCTGTCTGTCTCTCTGTCTGTCTATCCTTCTGTCTATCTGTCTGTCTGACTGTCTATCTATCTGTCTGTCTGTCTGTCTGTCTATCCTTCTGTCTGTCTGACTATCTATCTGTCTGACTGTCTGTCTGTCTGTCTGCCTATCCATCTGTCTGTCTGTCTATCCGTCTGACTGTCTATCCTTCTGTCTGTATGTCTGACTGTCTGTCTGTCTATCCATCTGTCTGACTGTCTATCCGTCTGTCTGACTATCTGTCTGTCTATTCATCTGTCTGCTGTCTATCCGTCTGACTGTCTGTCTATCTATCCTTCTCTCTGTCTGTCTATCCGTCTGACTGTCTGTAATCACCGATGGCAGGTGATTCTCTCAGTAAAGCAGAGGTTCTTCGACACAAAGCGTCTGTGGCTCTCTGCTCCTCCTCAGTAACCCAGAAGAGACTGTGTCA
>JALXFT010003387.1:22500-67500 GCA_023376895.1 Aspiorhynchus laticeps
ATATATAAATACAAACACATACAGTATATATTTTGAAAATATTTACATGATTATAATTGTTATGGGGTTGACGAGACGTGAGACATGCAGATCCATTTGCAAGGCTTTATTATGAAACATGGTCAATACAGGCAGGGTCGGGCAGTAGCAAACAGGTATGGCATGGGCAAGACACAAGAGCAGTCCGTTAAGCAAGCGTGGGTCGACGATCAGCGTACAGTATCCAGAGGGCTAGGCAGAGAGAATAATCCAAGGGAACACGGGCAGAATCAAACACGGGTAATGAAACTAGGAATATCAGGAAACGCTTTGTATGTAGACAGAACTAACATCAGCGGTGACTTGACTTGACTCTTTAACAGCAGCGGTGACTTGACTTGACTCTTTAACATCAGCGGTGACTAGACTTGACTCCTTAACATCAGCTGGGAACTGACCTGGCTTGTGATTGGCCGCAATGCCGCTACGGGGTGTTGTTGTTGCCGCCATTTTGTGAGCGTGATCTAGCGTGGCTGTGTCCACACAATTGGGTGCGGTGTCTCGTTCCTCCGCGACCCCCACAGTGAACGAAGAGCCAACACATAGCAAAGCATAGTCCAGGAACTGACTGAGAGATGAACGGGGACCCTCACGGATTAGCTGAGACTTCAGCGGTTGATTAATGCCCTCACAAAAGAAGTCTATGAGTACCCTGTCCTGTCCCGGCCATGGAGGCCGTCTGTGAACTCTCGCCCTGCCCTGTCATGGCTAAGAAGGCCGTCTGTGAGCTCTCATCCTGTCCTGTCACGGCTATGGAGGCCGTCTATGAACTCTCACCTGTCCTGTCCCGGCCATGGAGGCCGTCTGTGATTCCCTGTCCGGCCCTGTCATGGCTACGGAGGCCGTCTATGAACTCTCGCCCTGTCCTGACACGGCTAAGGAGGCCGTCGGTGATTCCCTGTCCGGCCCTGTCATGGCTACGGAGGCCGTCTGGGATTTCCTGTCCTGCCCTGGCACGGCCCCTGAGATCGTGAAGGCTCTCCCTGTGTTGTCTGTCTCTGTTCTCCCAGTGTTGTCTGTTCTCTGCTCTCCCTAGTGTTTTTGTCCTTATTCTCCTCTGCTTCCAGGTCCTGTCAGGGTTACCTGCCCAGTCTGCTTCCCTGCGGGGAGCTCTGGTCCCGTCTGCTCCGCCCTGGGGGGCTCCAGTCCCGTCCGCTCCGCCCTGGGGGGCTCCAGTCCCATCCGCTCCACCCTGGTGGGCTCCAGGTCCGTCCGCTCCGCCCTGGGGGGCTCCAGTCCTGCCTGCTCCGCCCTGGGGGGCTCCAGTCCCGTCCACTCTGCCCTGGTGGGCTCCAGGTCCGTCTGCTCTGCCCTGGGGAGCTCCAGATTCTGTCTGCTCCGACCTGGTGGGCTCTGGGTCCATCTGCTCCGCCCTGGTGGGCTCCAGATCTGCCTGCTCCACCCTGGTGGGTGCGGTATCTCGTTCCTCCGTGACCCCCACAGTGAATGCTGAACCAACAGTCAATAAAGCATAGTCCATAAACTGACTGAGAGATGAGCGGGGACCCTCACGGATTAACTGTGATTTGAGCGGCTGGTTAATGCCGTCACAAAAAAAATCAATCAAGACATCGTCCGGAAAATCTGAATCATTAGCAACCTCTAGATATACTTGAATAAAGTCCTCGAGTGATCTGTGACTGACTGTGTGATGGGTGAGTGACCTCTAGAGGTGAATGAAGAGAAGTTCATGGTTTGGATTTGTGACAATAATATATTTTATATTATATGTAAATATATTTGAAGCTGCAGTCCATAACTTTTTTGGGCTTAAAATGATCCAAAATCAATATTTGAGCAAGTACATAACCAGCCAGTGTTCAAAACTTACGTCACGTCTGTAAACATAAAGAAGTTTTCCCAGATAGTAAACTATATCACATGTGAGGATCCTGCAGGTGTAAGATCGTTTATAGCCTTTTCTCACAGCAGCTGGAATAATTAAATGTATCATTTTGATTGTGATCTAGAAAGGATTATGTGTTTATGAAACACATGTGAATGAAATTCAATTATATTCCAGTTTTAAATGTGCTTCTGATTACAGATAGCCTGGGATTACACAAGATTTGTATTTTAAAGAAAACCAGTTCGAAGGAAGAATAATTTGCTTTTGGGGTTAAAATAATTTATTAATATGAAATCCAAAAGGCATGACAATTAGATATTAGACTGTACAGAAATTGACATATACACACTATGCTCATTGTCACACAATGCTGATGTTGTTAAAATTAATCATTTGAGAATAAAATATAACAATAATAATAATCTGCACGGTTAGATGTGATATGAGCTAACCGATTGTTAGATTTAATCAGCATTGGTAGAGCGATTTATGGTAATGCTTTTTCCTCAGTTGGTCAGAACAAACGTGGCAGACGTGTTACTTACTTGTTCAGATGACAATATACGTTGCGTAATTTAGGTGTGATATTTGATGCTCAGCTGACTTTTAATTCTCATTTCAAAAATATAACTAAAGTTGCTTTTTTCCATCTCCGTAACATTGCTCGCGTTAGACGCTTTCTTTCCAGGCCCGATGCTGAGAGGCTTATTCATGCCTTCATCACATCACGGCTCGATTCTTGTAATTCTCTCTTCGGGGGTCTACCAGCAAATTCTGTTAAGAGATTGCAATATATACAAAACTCAGCTGCCCGAGTTTTGACTCATACATCTGCACGTCATCACATTACCCCAGTGCTCCAGCAACTTCATTGGCTCCCGGTTCAATCACGTATTGAATTTAAAACTCTGATTTTAAACTATAAAGCAGTGCATAGGCAGGCTCCAGATTACATCTGTAACTTGGTCACTCTTTCCACTCCTTCTCGCTCTCTCCGCTCTGCTGGTTGTCTCTCCTTGTATCAGCCTCATTGTAAATTAAAAACTATGGGGGGGAGGGCTTTTTCTTATAATGGGCCTAAGCTATGGATCGCATTACCTGCGTTTATTAGGAATGCTGTTTCCTTGGATTGTTTTAAGAAACTTCTTAAGACACACCTTTTTAGTAAAGCTTTTAATGTATGATTATTTACTGTGATTCTATTTTGATATTATGTAGTTTTGGTTGATTTGTTATTTTGTTGTATATATTGTAGCGCTTTGAGTGTAAGAAAGGCGCATTACAAATAAAATGTATTATTATTATTATTATTAATATACGGTGATAATTCTGATTTGGGTCATATATTCCAAGACGTAGAATCTGTGATTACTAAGTACAGTAAATATCCACACCGGTGCGATGATTGACAGACTGACATGTGCTCCTCAAAACATTAGAGTCATCAGCGCATGGAAGATAATTCCACACAGAGCTGCAATTCCAGGTTTTCAAACAGAGATGGCGACAAAGAGGCAAAACTTACGGACTGCAGCTTTAATATATAAACATAACATATTTTTCTTAAATATATACATGCATGTGTTTGTATTTATATATGCATACTAAATATACACACTCATATATTATGTAAACAAAAACTTTTATTTTGGATGTGATTAATCGCGATTAATCGTTTGACATGCAGCACTAGTTTTTTTTACATGTTAACACATGCAAGTAGAGTGTTCATGTATTTGAGCAATTATTATAATGTATGCAGGATTTTCTTTTTCTTTCCCACAAAAATAGGCCAATGAGTAGACCAGTGCCAACCTGACCCTTATATAGTATCGCCACTGGTGTGTTATATTTTATTTATTCATTCATTCTTTTATATCTCTCACTGTAAAACGCTTTGGATCAACTACACTTGTGTAAAAGTGTGCTCTATAAATAACATTTGACATGAAACTCAACCTGAGCATACTGCATATGAAAGAAAAGAATGGCAAATACACTGCATTTACAAAAGCATGTTACTAAACTCATCATTATCATTACAGACTATCATTATCTTGTTTGCACAGCTTAAAAGTCAAAAGTCAGTTCACACAATGGAGCAAATGGATCTGCTTTATTGTCATTTGTGAGGAGAAAGCTATTTGTAGATGCAAGTTTTAATACAACATTGGTGCAATTAACAAATTAATTTAATGTCTCAAGCTGCATTCATATGATGAAATAAGTGAATTAATCGTTTTGATGAACATATGAGTCACTGGAGTGAATCAAAATCCTCTACTGCAGCTGAGAGGCTTCAGAGCGTGTTTCATAAATATCAATAAAAACAAAACTGAGCGATTAACATCTCAGTCACATGGTCCAGAATAAAGCATTCAAATAGACATTTCATGTTGGAATTGATTATACACTATATTGCCAAAAGTATTGGCACCCCTTCTAATGAACTACTTTAGTAATTTCTATAAGTACAAATCTTAATGTTAAAGCATATAATGATATTCTAGGAAATTGTGTGCTTCTAATATTATAGCAACAGTTTGGACTCTTTTCTATTCTAACATGACAATGTCTCTGTGTATAAGACAAGGTTCAAAAAGAAAATGATTGATTGAGTCAGTGTGGAAGAACTTGACTGGTCTGCATAAAACCAAGTCCTAATCCCAGTTTAACACCTCTGGTGTGACTGTAAATGCAGACCTTGAGACAAAAACTCATCACCAAACACCAATGACTTGTACATATGGGTTCAGTCATTTTAGACACTTACAAAACTGTTGCAACAGAGATGAAATACAATTTTTAAATACATGAATTATGTTCCCATCGTTGTCGCCACAGATTTGGAAGTGCATCTGTTCTAAAGAAGGGGGTGCCAATACTTTTGTCTATATAGTGTATGTACAAGTCATTGGTGTTTGGTGATGAGTTTTTGTCTCAAGGTCTGCATTTACAGTCACACCAGAGGTGTTAAACTGGGATTAGGACTTGGTTTTATGCAGACCAGTCAAGTTCTTCCACACTGACTGAATCAATCATTTTCTTTTTGAACCTTGTCTTATACACAGAGACATTGTCATGTTAGAATAGAAAAGAGTCCAAACTGTTGCTATAATATTAGAAGCACACAATTTCCTAGAATATCATTATATGCTTTAACATTAAGATTTGTACTCATAGAACTTACTAAAGTAGTCAAACCTGTTCATTAGAAGGGGGTGCCAATACTTTTGGCAAATATACTGTATATTCTTGAGCCGAATAAGGTGCCAATTAGACGCAGTCAAAAGTCAGTCAACACGAGGCACTCATACAGTAGTTTATGCAGACAGACACACGTGTCTAATCTCTGAAGCTCGTTAGTCTCCGAGCGTTTGGCTCCCAGTTTCCTCCAGACAGGTGCAGCGTGTGCCGATCCATCATCTCTGGAGCGCTGCCATGGTGCAGATACTTCTGTATCAGGGGCTCTGATTAATTTCCTTCTCTAATCCACTGGCAATCACAGTCTGAACACACACAGACAGCTGGACACATTTCAGCTTTTTTGATATAACCAGAGGAAAAAAACAAATGGGAAAACCTTGAAATAGACAACAGCATCAAACCCTCCAGCAGACAAAGAGCTTTGAAGCAGCTAGTTGTACTGCGGTTGGCTGGTCAATACAGTGATCTAGTAGCACTTCACTGCACAGCACCTGTTAAAGAGATAGTTCACCCAAAAATGAACAGTCAGTCATCATTTACTCACCTTCAAGTAGATCCAAACCTGTATGAATGTGTTTGTTCTGAACACAAAGGAAGATATTCTGAAGAATGAGGTAAACAGCAGTATTATTTCTCCTACTATTGAAGTCAATGGTGCCCCAAAACAGCCTGATTACAAACTTTCTTCAAAATATCTTCCTTTGTGAGTAAATGATGACAGGATTTTAATTTTTGGGTGAACTATCTCTTTAACCTTAGTTTACATCATGTGTGTGCGCAGTGTTGGGAAGGTTACTTTGGAAATGTAACAGGTCACAGATTACAAGTTACCCTATTTAAAATGTAATAAGTAGTGTAACTATTTCAGTTACTTTATTAAAGTAATATAACTGATTACATTTGAGTATTTTTGATTACTTCTAAATTTAAATTTCTTAAAAAAAATCTATTTTTTCTAAACTGTTAATCATTTTCAAACATTTAAACCAGGCAGGTTACAGTAGAACTCAACACTGACGATCAAAAATCCTTCATCACTTGAATTAAGATTATAATAATTTAATTTTAAAGCACAGCCACCACAAAATCAGTCTTTAGCACCTCTTTTTACTTTAATATCGTTCTAAGGTTAAATGCAGATTTAAAATCATAAGATACAGTTTAATAGATACTATTTTTGGAATCAAATCTTTGCACAGCTATGACGGAAAACACTGGCATCTAACAATGCCTTAAAAAACAGTTAATCTTAAAAAAAATAAAGCATATACATAAAACCAAATAGAAAATAAAACAGTTATTGAATAAGCATGTGTCATATTCTGTGTCCTGAAACATTGTTGTCTCATATTTTAGAGCAGATTGGGAAAGAAATCAATCATATCTGTACAGTATGCATGTGAAAATATTCAGATGTAATCATTAACATTTTCATAAGTAACTGTAATTGAATTACACATTTGTAACATTACAGTTACATTTATTTTATAATTAAATTACGTAACTCCGTTACATGTAACTAGTTACTCCCCAACACTGGATGAGCAATATTTATTTCTGTGAAAACATCATAATTGTTGCTTTAATGCTTTATTGATTTAGTGTGAGCTGGTAGTCTATGTATGCACATATGCAAAAAAACAAAGAAAAACATGTCTTGAGAGTCCAAAAGCATTGACTGTGTGATAAAACCTATTAGAATGCAGTTATAATGAATCTATAATTCAAGTTATGACAGCAAAAATATCCCTGTTTGGATTTCTGTTTGTTATATTTATAAGATATAACGTAGTTAAGCTATCACACAAGTAACAGTGCTGTTTTCCTGAATATTAGTGCTTGAGCTCAATCACATATATCATATTATACAACAGTTAATAAGAAGACAACAAGATGTTAATATTGAGTTAATTACATTTTTGACACATATTGTCTACATAGTTCCAAACAAAGTCCAAACAGGACATTTGTGCATCTCAGAGCAACATTGCCATGTCTTTTCTAAACTAATCTGTTTTTGAACAAATCATTTGAGTCAATGAGTCAATGATCCATTCATAAAGAGCTGTCTTGTTTGCTTAGTTTCTACAAGTATAGGTCTCTGCAGCAAAGCACTGGGAGTTACCAGATCGGGTGGCGTTTTTCGACCATGTCACCTGATTGGCTGACGTCATAGTAACGGTAGGTTTAGGGGTGGGGTTAGGTCAGGGGGATCATTTTGATTGCATGATTTCGAAAACGCCCAGAAATTCAGAAACGCCCACTTTTGCTCTGCAGAGACCTCAATCTCAGTTTCTAAATGAATCAGACGTTTTGAACGAATGAATGATTCAATGCATCACTCGTTAGAATAAGGACTTGTCGCCACCTACTGGCGGTTTTACTGTTGTATTTGATTATCCATGAAAAGATTGGTCCTTGCACATTGAGTCTGAAATTTTCATATGCGTTTTTTTTCATATTCATCATCCTTTCCTATCAAAATGCTTGCTATGGATGTAAAAAAAAAAAAATTATGACGGAGGAAAGTTTCGGAGGCAGTATGTAAACGTGATTGACACATCGTGAGGTTGTATTTATTTTTTAACGTGCGAAAATTTCGGACAAGAATTTCAGACTCAGTGTGCAAAGACCTTAAACCAGCATAAAAACAGACTAAACATAGTTTTTATTTATCGTTACCTAATCCCCAAAATATCGAGATATAATTTGTCAATATCGCACAAACCTAGACACCACTACAACTCATATTTGAAGAAAATACGAAAAGGGACTCACCATGGTAAAACTCTACACTAAGTGGTTGCTAGGGTGTTCTAGGTGGTTGCTAGGGCATTTCTATGTGGCTGTGAGGTATCATATAAACTCATATGACTCTGAAACAGTTTGAAGTTCATGTCTAATCTGTGTCCTTTGAGGTAATTAATGTTTTATATGTAGCGGATGAGATGGCGTTTCCCTCTAAGACGTCACGCACATTTTGCTGTCCGGGGTTTAATTGGGGCCCGTCTTAATCCTCTCGTGTCACCGAGCGCCGTTTGCAGCACACTCCATTATGGATGGACGATTAATGTTGACATCATGAATACGCTGGAGTGAATATTAAGTGCTCAGTCCAGTGTGACCACACACACACACACACACACACACACTCTCTCTCTCTCTCTCTCTCTCACACACACATAATAATTAGCAGGAGGTGCAAGATGAGATGATCTTTAGTAGCAAACACACATCAACAAACACACTATACACTGAAAAAAATGATTCATTGAATTTACTCAATTTTTTTAAGGTAAGTGGTTGCAATCAATTTATTTTAGCTACATTTAAATAAACTAATTTAGTTGAAAGTTAGTAAACTAAATTTGTTTATTTAAATGTAGCTAAAATAAATTGATTGCAACCACTTACCTTAAAAAAATTGAGTAAATTCAATGAATCATTTTTTTCAGTGTACAGAGCTCTGCTCCAAACACTAGTGAGCTGCCTACCTAGACAGCATCACAACAGACGTGTAGTGTGTTATCACGGTCCAGTTAACTCCTGCTGCAGCATTAATAGGGCCGCAAAAGCATTTCAATCATTCATGGCCTGTTCTCAAACCTGCATTAGTAGCAGTATTTAATGCATTTTTTCCACTTGGTTTAATGGTTTACATTTTTATTTCTCATTTGTAAGATGCTTTGGATAAAATGAACACATATGCATATATTAAATGCCCTTTCAACCTAAACACAAACATGCAGCGAAATGTTTGAATTCTGATTCTTGATTCTGAACAGGTTTGGGCTTGATGATTCATTTGGACTGTTCTGCAATCAAAAGTAATTTGATATGCACATTATATTAATTAATGATGTCCTTTAGTTCACTGTGATCTGTCAGATGGAGTGAGTGTGTGTGTGTGCGTGTGTGTGCGTGCGTGTGTGTGGTAAATCAACAGTGCCCCCTGTTGAGTGCAGAAATGCAATGACACTCAGCACTGACTCTCCTGCTTTAACCAAACCACACACAAAGATAAGAAAACTAACTTCACTACAAAATGAAAGTGAAATAACAAATGTATGACTTCAATATTTGATTTTGTGGGGTTATTTGATAGATGGAATAATGAGCAGGTGTCTCTGAGGAGCTGAACATGCCGTGGTTGGTTTATTGTTCAGCAAACACTTTGGATCCATCAGAGGCGTTTGTGTCAGAAAGACAGGTCCTTACACACACACACTGTCCCGTGATTGGCTGAAGTCGGTTCCAGAGCTCAAACAGGCGAACGTCGGCGGATGGAGCTGTTAAACGTGTTTGCTCAAATACTTCACCTGTCGAGGGACAGAAAGCGGAGCAGAGTCTCCATGGTTACAGTCTGACGGACTGAAGTGTGATTAATAGCAGGAAGGCCGGTGGCGAGAGACAGATGTAGGTCATGAACGCTCTGAAAAGCATGTTGACAGAGAAATCAATAAAAGCCCCAGAGCTGCACAGCAAGCTTTCATAATCGGAAAGATTCGCTCTCCTCAACACAAAGAAAGTGTTTGTGCTTTGAGCTTCTGACTGGTGGAAGAGACTGAATGAGACTGTAAAAGACTGTATGAGACTGTAAACGACTGAATGAGATGTAAAAGACTGTGTGAGAGTGTAAAAGACTGTGTGAGAGTGTAAAAGACTGTGTGAGAGTGTAAAAGACTGAATGAGACTGTAAAAGACTGTGTGAGAGTGTAAAAGACTGATGTGAGACTGTAAAAGACTGAATGAGACTGTAAAAGACTGTATGAGAGTGTAAAAGACTGAATGAGACTGTAAAAGACTGAATGAGACTGTAAAAGACTGAATGAGACTGTAAAAGACTGTATGAGAGTGTAAAAGACTGAATGAGACTGTAAAAGACTGAATGAGACTGTAAAAGACTGTATGAGAGTTGTAAAACGACTGAATGAGACTGTAAAAGACTGTATGAGACTGTAAAAGACTGAATGAGACTGTAAAAGACTGAATGAGACTGTAAAAGACTGTATGAGACGTGTAAAAGACTGAATGAGACTGTAAAAGACTGTATGAGAGTGTAAAAGACTGTATGAGATGTAAAAGACTGAATGAGACTGTAAAAGACTGTATGAGACTGTAAAAGACTGAATGAGACTGTAAAAGACTGTATGAGACTGTAAAAGACTGAATGAGACTGTAAAAGACTGTATGAGAGTGTAAAAGACTGTATGAGACTGTAAAAGACTGAATGAGACTGTAAAAGACTGTATGAGAGTGTAAAAGACTGAATGAGACTGTAAAAGACTGTATGAGACTGTAAAAGACTGAATGAGACTGTAAAAGACTGTATGAGACTGTAAAAGACTGAATGAGACTGTAAAAGACTGTATGAGAGTGTAAAAGACTGAATGAGACTGTAAAAGACTGTATGAGACTGTAAAAGACTGAATGAGAGTGTAAAAGACTGTATGAGACTGTAAAAGACTGTATGAGAGTGTAAAAGACTGTATGAGACTGTAAAAGACTGAATGAGAGTGCAAAAGACTGTATGAGACTGTAAACGACTGAATGAGACTGTAAAAGACTGTATGAGACTGTAAAAGACTGTATGAGAGTGTAAAAGACTGTATGAGAGTGTAAAAGACTGTATGAGACTGTAAAAGACTGAATGAGAGTGCAAAAGACTGTATGAGACTGTAAACGACTGAATGAGACTGTAAAAGACTGTATGAGAGTGTAAAAGACAGTATGAGAGTGTAAAAGACTGAATGAGAGTTTTGGAGACAGTATGTAAGTGAATGAGAGTGTGTGGAAGTGTATGAGACTTTATGAGAACATTTGACACTGTATGAAACTGTGTGAGAGCGTATGAGAGTGTGTGAGAGTGTGAGAGTGTATGAGTGCGTGTGAGAGTGTGTGAGTGTGCGTGAGAGTGCGTGAGAGTGCTGATGAGTGTGCGTGACTGTGTGTGAGTGTGTATAAGAGTGAGTGAGAGTGCGTGAGAGTGCGTGAGTGTGCGTGAGTGTGTATAAGAGTGCTTGAGAGTGCGTGAGTGTGTATAAGAGTGCTTGAGAGTGCGTGAGTGTGCGTGAGAGTGCGTGAGTGTAGCGTGAGAGTGCGTGAGAGTACGTGAGTGTGCGTGAGTGTGTATAAGAGTGCGTGAGTGTGCGTGAGTGTGTATAAGAGTGCGTGAGAGTGCGTGAGTGTGCGTGAGAGTGCGTGAGTGTGCGTGAGTGTGCGTGAGAGTGCGTGAGTGTGCGTGGAGAGTGCTGAGTGGTAGAGTGCGTGAGAGTGCGTGAGAGTGCGTGAGTGCGTGAGAGTGCGTGAGTGTGTGTAAGAGTGCTTGAGAGTGCGTGAGGTGTAGAGTGCGTGAGAGTGCGTGAGATGTGCGTGAGAGTGCTTGAGAGTGCGTGAGAGTGCGTGAGAGTGCGTGAGAGTGCGTGAGTGTGCGTGAGAGTGCGTGAGTGTGCGTGAGTGTGCGTGAGAGTGCGTGAGTGTGCGTGAGTGTGCGTGAGAGTGCGTGAGTGTGCGTGAGTGTGCGTGAGAGTGCGTGAGTGTGCGTGAGTGTGCGTGAGAGTGCGTGAGTGTGCGTGAGAGTGCGTGAGAGTGCGTGAGTGTGCGTGAGAGTGCGTGAGTGTGCGTGAGAGTGCGTGAGTGTGTATAAGAGTGCTTGAGAGTGCGTGAGAGTGCGTGAGTGTGCGTGAGAGTGCGTGAGTGTGTATAAGAGTGCTTGAGAGTGCGTGAGAGTGCGTGAGTGTGCGTGAGTGTGCGTGAGAGTGCGTGAGTGTGCGTGAGTGTGCGTGAGTGTGCGTGAGAGTGCGTGAGTGTGCGTGAGAGTGCGTGAGTGTGCGTGAGAGTGCGTGAGTGTGTATAAGAGTGCTTGAGAGTGCGTGAGAGTGCGTGAGTGTGCGTGAGTGTGCGTGAGAGTGCGTGAGTGTGTATAAGAGTGCGTGAGAGTGCGTGAGTGTGCGTGAGTGTGCGTGAGAGTGCGTGAGTGTGTATAAGAGTGCTGAGAGTGCGTGAGAGTGCGTGAGTGTGCGTGAGAGTGCGTGAGTGTGCGTGAGTGTGCGTGAGAGTGCGTGAGTGTGCGTGAGTGTGCGTGAGAGTGCGTGAGTGTGCGTGAGAGTGCGTGAGTGTGCGTGAGAGTGCGTGAGTGTGTATAAGAGTGCTTGAGAGTGCGTGAGAGTGCGTGAGTGTGCGTGAGTGTGCGTGAGAGTGCGTGAGTGTGTATAAGAGTGCGTGAGAGTGCGTGAGTGTGCGTGAGTGTGCGTGAGAGTGCGTGAGTGTGTATAAGAGTGCTTGAGAGTGCGTGAGAGTGCGTGAGTGTGCGTGAGGTGCGTGAGGTGCGTGAGTGTGCGTGAGTGTGCGTGAGAGTGCTGAGGTGCGTGAGTGTGCGTGAGTGTGCGTGAGAGTGCGTGAGAGTGCGTGAGTGTGCGTGAGAGTGCGTGAGAGTGCGTGAGTGTGCGTGAGAGTGCGTGAGTGTGCGTGCGTGAGCGTGCGTGAGCGTGCGTGAGAGTGCGTGAGAGTGCGTGAGTGTGTATAAAGCCCGATTCGGACGGTAATTGTTTCTCATATCTCATGTCTGTAAAAATAAATTTACATATCACCTCAGTGATAAAACTCATGGATTCGGATGGAGATTTATTCACATTGGAGGAGCGAGTTCTGTGATCCTGCGCACCCGGGAACGCGCTGCTCACATGACCAATCACATGATTGTCTGCTGTAAATAAAATGAATTTTATTTACAAATTTATTCTTATTATTGTGTAAAATGTATTTAAAAACACTTATTATTATGTAAAATTTATTTTTATTATTCCAAGCATATTTTATAAAATTTATTATTTGATTATTTAAATCTCCTGTTTAAAAATAGGAAAATAGAGGCGCTATAGTTGTATATAATTATACGCAATATATATCTGTTTATAATACACATTTTTAAATTGTATTGCATACCTGCTGCTGCCATAATAAAGACCCATTTGAACGTTTGTGTGCTTTTCTTCTTTTTCTGCTCCCAGTCGCTGTGGTTGAGCAGTCATGAAGTATTGTTCTTTTAAATACTTTCCAGCATTTCAGAAATGATATGTAAATTACACCGAAGTACAACATTACGTGTTCGTGAGCGCTCAAAAAGGGATTAAACACTGAATTTTGAATCGATTTCTTCTCGTAAACTCAGAGATGTGGATTCGGACGGCAATTAAATTACCACACGACCTCGGTGTTTGTCAAAAAACAGTAGGTAATTCGGCCGGGGATTTTCACGGAGGTGGTGAGAGAAAAACACTGACATCCTGGATTCGGACGGCAATTAAATCACCAACTACCCCCTGTATATGGTGAAAATCACTTACGTCCCCCTGAGAAACAATTACCGTCCGAATAGGGCTTAAGAGTGCTTGAGAGTGCGTGAGTGTGCGTGAGTGTGCGTGAGAGTGCGTGAGTGTGCGTGAGTGTGCGTGAGAGTGCGTGAGTGTGTATAAGAGTGCTTGAGAGTGCGTGAGTGTGCGTGAGAGTGCGTGAGTGTGCGTGAGAGTACGTGAGAGTGCGTGAGTGTGCGTGAGAGTGCGTGAGTGTGCGTGAGAGTGCGTGAGTGTGTATAAGAGTGTGTATAAGAGTGTGTATAAGAGTGCTTGAGAGTGCGTGAGTGTGCGTGAGAGTGCGTGAGTGTGTATAAGAGTGTGTATAAGAGTGCTTGAGAGTGCGTGAGTGTGCGTGAGAGTGCGTGAGAGTGCGTGAGTGTGTATAAGAGTGCGTGAGAGTGCGTGAGAGTGCGTGAGTGTGCGTGAGAGTGCGTGAGTGTGCGTGAGAGTGCGTGAGAGTGCGTGAGTGTGCGTGAGAGTGCGTGAGTGTGCGTGAGTGTGCGTGAGTGTGTATAAGAGTGCTTGAGAGTGCGTGAGTGTGCGTGAGTGTGTATAAGAGTGTGTGAGAGTGCGTGAGAGTGCGTGAGAGTGTATTAGAGTGTGTGAGAGTGTATGAGAGTGTGTGAGAGTGCGTGAGAGTGTATGAGAGTGTCTGAGATTGAATGAAACCGGTCGTATTGGATTATATGAGACAATATGAGACTATGTGAGACCTACAGGTGGATTCAGTCATATTTAGAGTTTCAGAAAGAAACTTTGAGTTCAAGAGCTCCTGAAACACCTTCATATCAGACAGATGAATGTACATAGAGCAGGAGGATCTGAGGATCATCACCTCGTTAGACCCTCGTCCACTTAACTAATAAACACATGAAAACAAATGTGCTGTTCGTTCAGAATCATCAGTAAACACGCTGTCTTTGTAGTGAAAGTTCAGTCATTAACATGATTAACATCAGCTCCTGCTGTCTGTGACACTCATTAGAAACTGATTCATCAGCTCGTTAAACTGACACGTGTGAACTGTGATGTTCATCAGGCTCATTAAGACTCTGTGGAGTCATTGGCCAGACACCTGCAGCTTCACAACAACAACAAATACTGATACACATCAGTCGAGCACAGCAGCAGACAGAAGTCTACATGACAATTCACTTTCACTAATATCACTGACACCATCTGATAAGAACAAAACGTCTGAATGATGCCTCTGTCGTCTTCAGAGCTGAAACTGAATCTGTCTCATATTTGATGAAGTCTGCATCATTGATTCTGTTCTTTAATGAGTCACATATAAATGCTTAGGTTTGACTTCAGAGTAAACTCACTCTATATCGACAGATTTAACCATAATTAACCATACCGTACCCAAAACTTTCATGAGTGACGTTCTACAGAGAGGAAAACAGACGTAATGACCTAAATATCCAGTTAATACAGTAACTGTGTGTGTTTGAGCAGCACTTTCATCAAGAACACTCATTAAAATGACAACAATTCCTAAAGTTTTTTAAATTATATATATATATATATACAGGTGCATCTAAACAAATTAGAATATCGTGAAAAAAAAAATTGTAACATTTCAAAAAGTGAAAGTTTCATATATTCTAGATTCATTACATGTAAAGGAAACCATTTCAAAGTTGTTGTTTTTTTTTAATTTTGATGATTATAGCTTACAGCTCATGAAAGTCAAAAATTCAGTATCTCAAAATATTAGAATATGTTTTTAAGACCAATCAATTCCATATGGAGTTCAGGTCAGGCATGCCATCAAAATTAATAATCAAAATAAAAAAATAAACATTTGAAATGTTTTACTTTACATGTAATGAATCTAGAATATGTGAAAGTTTCACTTTTTGAAATAAGTAAAAAAAAAGAACTTTTTTTCACGATATTCTAATTTTTTGAGATGCACCTATATATATATATATATATATATATATATACACACACACACACATACATACATACATACATACACACACACACACACACACACACACACACACACACACACACACACATACATACATATATATATATATATATATATATATATACACACACACACACACACACACACACACACACACACATACTGTATATGTATATATTGTTTTTTATTATTCATTTAATTTTTGCATTTTACATTTTCATTTTAAAGTTTTAATATGTATTTATTTTATATGTATGTTGTTGTTCTGCTGTGTTGGTGAGCCAAAGACAATTTTCCACTTAGGTGGACAATAAAGTTATACTATACTATACTATACTATACTATACTATACTATACTATCAGCTCATGCATTGCCTGGGAATCAAATACATTGCAAATCCAATGATCTGCTGAGAATGTAAACCTCGATGATCGTTCATTAGTTTCAGATGTCATCATTATCCTCAGATCCATGAATCAAGCTGACTAAGACGTACAGACATATTTGCTAATTGTTTCAAATGAAAATAATTATTCTGCTGGGGTTCCTTTAAACAGATGGAGATCAGAAAAAGGTCCAGCATTTGCTGTGCACGTTTATTGTGTTCATAACACGAGAAAGCTCATTAAATCACCCTGTTAACTCCTTCATCTCCACATATTCTGATATTGATGAGACTTGCTCATTTTGTGGTCTTATGGAAGAAACAGTGGCCATTTATTGTTTGATTGTTATATTTTTAGCTCTGCAAATGTGATTCATAGTTTCATTGTCAAAGATGTTATTTTTATTAAGAAACCCAAAACATGTATCTCTAAAATATTTGTTTTTTAAATCTTGTATGAATTTTTTTTTTCAAGCAAAATAAAGTTTCCTTTGTGTCTTCCACTTTTTCTTGCTGAATTTAATGCTCTAATTTCATCCCTCGTTCTAAAACACTTTCAATGCTTTGATGCTTTCAGAATTTATAACCATTATATGGTTATAATTTAACCATAATATTGTGCTTTTCCATCTGTGAATGTAAATCCATGTTTATGCCTTTTTGTTTTTGTTGCTGTAAATGTTTTTTAATAGAGATACAACCATGTTTGTTCCACTGACCATGTATGTATTTATGTGTTCTGCAATGTAAATAAATTAATAAATTAATTAATTAATAAATAAGAAGCAGACAGAGATGCTCCAAACATTTTGAGTGTTAAATTAGAGCAGCTCCACACGAGGGCGCTGTGACCTGCCCTCAGTGCATGAGGATGAGGAGCTTTAGAAAGACACTCTGTGAGGATGAGGATGAGGATGAGGATGAAGATGAGGAGCTTTAGAAAGACACTCTGTGAGGATGAGGATGAGGATGAGAGTTTAGAAAGATGTGAGGATGAAGATGAGGATGAGGATGAGGATGAGAGCTTTAGAAAGACTCTCTGTGACGATGAGGATGAGGATGAGGATGAGGATGAAGATGAGGAGCTTTAGAAAGACTCTCTGTGAGGATGAGGATGAGGATGAAGATGAAGGTGAGGATGAGAGGCTTTAGAAAGACTCTGTGAGGATGAAGATGAGGATGAGGATGAAGATGAAGGTGAGGATGAGGAGCTTTTGAAAGACTCTGTGAGGATGAGGATGAGGATGAAGGTGAGAATGAGGAGCTTTTGAAAGACTCTCTGTGAGGATGAGGATGAGGATGAAGGTGAGGATGAGAGGCTTTAGAAAGACTCTCTGTGAGGATGAGGATGAGGATGAAGGTGAGGATGAGAGGCTTTAGAAAGACACTCTGTGAGGATGAGGATGAGGATGAAGATGAGGATGAGGAGCTTTAGAAAGACACTCTGTGAGGATGAGGATGAGGATGAAGGTGAGGATGAGAGGCTTTAGAAAGGCTCTCTGTGAGGATGAGGATGAGGATGAAGGTGAGGATGAAGATGAGGATGAGGAGCTTTAGAAAGACTCTCTGTGAGGATGAGGATGAGGATGAAGGATGAGGATGAGAGGCTTGAGGATAAGACTCTGAGGATGAGGACGAGGATGAGGATGAAGATGAGGATGAGGAGCTTTAGAAAGACACTCTGTGAGGATGAAGATGAGGATGAGGATGAAGATAAAGATGAGGATGAAGATGAGGATGAGGAGCTTTAGAAAGACACTCTGTGAGGATGAGGATGAGGATGAAGATGAAGGTGAGGATGAAGATGAGGATGAGGAGCTTTAGAAAGACTCTCTGTGAGGATGAGGATGAGGATGAAGATGAAGTGAGGATGAGAGCTTTAGAAAGACTCTCTGTGAGGATGAAGATGAGGATGAGGATGAAGATGAAGGTGAGGATGAGGAGCTTTAGAAAGACTCTGTGAGGATGAGGATGAGGATGAAGGTGAGGATGAGGAGCTTTTGAAAGACTCTCTGTGAGGATGAGGATGAGGATGAAGGTGATGGATGAGAGGCTTTAGAAAGACTCTCTGTGAGGATGAGGATGAGGATGAAGGTGAGGATGAGAGGCTTTAGAAAGACACTCTGTGAGGATGAGGATGAGGATGAAGATGAGGATGAGGAGCTTTAGAAAGACACTCTGTGAGGATGAGGATGAGGATGAAGGTGAGGATGAGAGGCTTTAGAAAGCTCTCTGTGAGGATGAGGATGAGGATGAAGGTGAGGATGAGAGGCTTTAGAAAGACTCTCTGTGAGGATGAGAGATGAGGATGAAGGTGAAGATGAGGATGAGGAGCTTTAGAAAGACACTCTGTGAGGATGAGGATAGATGAGATGAAGGTGAGGATGAAGATGAGGATGAGGAGCTTTAGAAAGACTCTCTGTGAGGATGAGGATGAGGATGAGGATGAAGATGAGGTGAGGATGAAGATGAGGATGAGGACGAGGATGAAGATGAAGATGAGGATGAGGAGCTTTAGAAAAGACACTCTGTGAGGATGAAGATGAGGATGAGGATGAAGATAAAGATGAGGATGAAGATGAGGATGAGGAGCTTTAGAAAGACACTGTGAGGATGAGGATGAGGATGAGAGATGAAGGTGAGGATGAAGATGAGGATGAGGAGCTTTAGAAAGACTCTCTGTGAGGATGAGGATGAGGATGAAGATGAAGGTGAGGATGAAGATGAGAATGAGGAGCTTTAGAAAGACTCTCTGTGAGGATGAAGGATGAAGATGAGGATGAAGGTGAAGATGAGGATAGGAGCTTTAGAAAGACTCTCTGTGAGGATGAGGATGAGGATGAAGATGAAGGTGAGGATGAAGATGAGGATGAGGATCTTTAGAAAGACTCTCTGTGAGGATGAGGATGAAGATGAGGATGAAGGTGAGGATGAGGGGCTTTAGAAAAACACTGTGAGGAAGAGGATGAAGATGAGGATGAAGGTGAGGATGAAGATGAGGATGATGGGCTTTAGAAAAACACTGTGAGGATGAAGATGAGGATGAAGGTGAAGATGAGGATGAGGGGCTTTAGAAAAACACTCTGTGAAGATGAGGATGAAGATGAGGTTGAAGGTGAAGATGAGGATGAAGGTGAAGATGAGGATGAGGGGCATTAGAAAAACACTCTGTGAAGATGAGGATGAAGATGAGGTTGAAGGTGAGGGGATAGAAGATGATGGATGAAGTTGAGGATGAAGATGAGGATGAAGATGAGGGGCTTTAGAAAAACACTCTGTGAGGATGAAGGTGAGGATAAAGATGAGGATGAAGATGAGGGGCTTTAAAAAAACACTATGTGAAGATGAGAATGAAGATGAGGATGAGGGGCTTTAGAAAAACACTCAGTGAGGATGAGGATGAAGATGAGGATGATGGGCTTAAGAAAAACACTCTGTGACGATGAGGATGAAGGTGAAGATGAGGATGAGGGGCTTTAGAAAAACACTGTGAAGATGAGGATGAAGGTGAAGATGAGGATGAGGGAGCTTTAGAAAAACACTCTGTGAGGATGAGGATGAAGATGAGGATGAAGGTGAGGATGAAGATGAGAATGATGGGTTTTAGAAAAACACTCTATGAAGATGAAGGTGAGGATGAAGATGAGGGGCTTTAAAAAAACATTATGTGAGGATGAAGGTGAGGATGAGGATGAAGGTGAGGATGAAGATGAGGATTAGGGGTTTTATGAAAACACTGAGGATGAAGATGAGGATGAAGGTGAGGACGAGGATGAAGATGATGAAGATGAGGATGAAGATGAGGATGATGATGAAGATGAAGATGAAGATGAGGATGAAGGTGAGGATGAGGATGATGGGCTTTAGAAAAACACTCTGTGAAGATGAAGGTGAGGATGAAGATGAGGGGCTTTAAAAAAACATTATGTGAGGATGAAGGTGAGTATGAAGATGAGGATGAGGGGCTTTAGAAAAACACTGAGGATGAATATGAGGATGAAGGTGAGGATGAGGATGAAGATGAAGATGAGGATGAAGATGATGATGAAGATGAGGATGAAGATGATGATGATGAAGATGATGATGGATATGATGAGGATGAGGATAAAGATGAGGATAAAATGAGGATGAAGATTAGGATGAGGATGAAGATGAGGATGAGGATGAAGATGAAGATGAAGATGAGGATGAAGATGATAATGAAGATGAGGATGAAGATGATGATGATGAAGATGATGATGGATATGATGAGGATGAGGATAAAGATGAGGATAAAATGAGGATGAAGATTAGGATGAGGATGAAGATGAGGATGAGGATGAGGATGAGGATGATGAGAATAAAGATGAGGATGAAGATGAGGAAGAAGATGAAGATGAGGATGAGGATGAGAATGAAGATGAGGATGAAGATGATGAGGATGAGGATAAAGATGATGAGGATGAAGATGAGGATGAAGATGATGATTAAGATGAGGATGATGATGAAGATGAGGGTGAGGATGATGACGATAAAGATGAGGATGAAAATGAGGAAGAAGATGAAGATGAGGATGAGGATGAGAATGAAGATGAGGATGAGGATGAAGATGATGAGGATGAGGATAAAGATGATGAGGATGAAGATGAGGATGAAGATGAAGATGATGATTAAGATGAGGATGATGATGAAGATGAGGGTGAGGATGATGAGGATAAAGATGAGGATAAAGATGAGGATGAAGATGAAGATGAGGATGAGGATGAAGATGATATTAAACTATATTTTGTTATGATTTTAAATCAGTACTAAACCTCAGAACGATCTCAAAGTGAAAAGAGCTGCTAAAGTCTGATTTTGTGGTGGCTGTACTTAAATATTACATTATTATAATCATAATTCAAGTGATGAAGGATTCTGAAAATGATCAACAGTTGAAAACATTCATTAGAAATTTAGAAAAGTAATCAAAAAGTAATCAAGCATAATCAGTTCCCTATCAGTCAGTCACGTTCGACGTAACGTCAGTGTGACTGACTAATGGGATCTCGCCCGAGAGCCCAATCATCTTCGAGTGTTAACAAAACAAGCCAATGACAGTTGGCGTGCGTGTTTCGCCACGCGCACCCCGCCCCGCAGCGCGGGTATAAAAGGAGAGCGCGTGCAAACGCACATCAGCTTTTCGCTTCGGAGCCAAGCCTTTCAGTGCGAGTCTCTGAGAGTGTCTACAGACAGCCTACAGTGTTGGTGTTACGGCGCGTCAGCGGAGGTTGCGATCCAGTGCTGCTGCTTCTCTGACGGCGTGCTGCAGCTCTCCAACTGTGGTCACGCCGCGACCTTCCCTGTGCGCTTCAGCACTTTTCTAAAAGAGCATTTCCTTTCAAAAAAGAGCAAATTCTAAAAGAGCTCCACGAGCGACGGGCGTCTTTTTAAAGATGGCTTCCCGCTCGTGTGTTTCTGGATGTGGTCGTTTCCTGGCCTCATCTGATGGTCACGATCGCTGTGTCTCGTGCTTGGGCTTTCAGCACGCTGAAGCAGCGCTCGTGGATGACTCATGTTCTCTGTGTGGGAACATGACCATCGCGATGCTGCGCTCCAGATACCTCCTCGTCAAGCGGGGGGGTATCGCCCTTGTCATGCCCCGTTCTAGTTCCTCCGGTCGGAGGGCTACTTCGGCTCATGGTCAGGGTGACTTGAGGATCACAGTGAGAGCTTCCCCGTCGAGTGCGTCTCCGCGGGCCTCTCACTCCTCTAGCGCATCGCACCGTCTGGGGTTTCCGGACGAGCTTGTGGAGTCCTCGGACAGGGCGGGGCCCAGCATCTCGTTCGGAGCTCCAGCAGATGACAGGATGTCGATCACTGCATCGGGGGATGAGCTAGGTTCTGGAGATGATGATTCGGCTGCGCTGCCTCCATCAGGAAGAGTGGCGTTGCCCGAGTCAGATCCAGAACTGACTGCTATGCTTTCCCGGGCCGCTGAGAGCATCGGGCTGCACTGGAGGCCTCCTCCTTCTCCCGAACGCTCGAGGCTGGACGATTGGTTCCTGGGGGCGCAGGCCGATCGCCGGCAACCGCCTCCGGTTCCATTCTTCCCGGAAGTGCATGAGGAGGTGACTAGGTCTTGGAAGGCACCTTTTTCTGCCCGAAACAGGCCTAGTGCCTCCTCCGTCCTCACCACCCTCGACGGTGGGGCGGCCCAAGGGTATGTGGAGATCCCCCCAGTTGAGCGCGCCATTGCGATGCAGCTCTGCCCGCAGGGCGCTGCCGCCTGGAGGGGTAATCCACGCCTTCCGTCCAGGGCCTGTAAGTTCTCGTCCGCTCTGACGGCCAAGGCTTACAGTGCTGCTGGACAGGCCGCTTCCGCCCTGCACGCCATGGCCCTCCTGCAAGTCCACCAGGCCAAGGCGTTAAAGCAGTTGCACGAGGGTGGTGCTGACCCAGCTGGATTGCAGGAACTGCGCACAGCGACGGACCTCGCCCTACGGGCGACGAAAGTCACGGCGCGGGCCCTGGGTCAGACGATGTCCACGTTGGTGGTCCAGGAGCGCCACCTATGGCTGACCTTGGCGGATATGAGGGAGTCTGACAAACACCGTTTCTTAGACGCCCCGATCTCCCAGGCCGGCCTATTCGGCGAAGCGGTGGAGGGCTTTGCCCAACAGTTCTCCGCCGCACAGCAGCAGACGGAGGCGTTTCGACATATCCTGCCCCGGCGGTCCGCTGCTGTCTCCACCCCACCGCCGGCTGCAGCCCCTCCATCTGCTCGTCGCCGAACGCGCCCTCCTGCGGCCTCCACCTCCGCTCCAGCTCGGCCTCAGCAGCAGCCTTCACAACGGCCACAGCGTGGAGCTGGCCGCAGGAAAGCGGCGCAGCCCGTCTCTGCCCCTGCCAAACCTGCGAAGCGCCAGGCCAAGCGGCGGTCCTGAGACGGGCGACCCGGAGTCTCTGGATCCTGCTCTTCAGGAGATGGTGACCGCACCACTCCTTCCCCCGGAGGAGGGCCGGGTGGAGAATCTTTTGTTTCCTTTTTATTCTGTTCCGCCACTGGCTCTCCAGCCAGTGGTACCCAAAACCTCAAAAAAAGAGCAGTTTCCTTTTTCTCCGGGTCCCAAGAGGGCGAGGATGGCAGTGCACGAGACCCAGTCTCCACACTCCCGTCCCCCTCTCCTTTCGCCTTTGAGCAGCAGGGTCCGGTCCGAGGACGCGATGCCTTCTCCCGCACCCCCTGCTCAGCCTTGGAGCCAGGTAAGTGTCGCACTGCGCACTCAGGCCCCACTTCGGAACGCACTGCCTTCCGAGTCGGGCCCCTGTGCTCCACTTCGCTGCCCCACCGCGGGTACGTCTGTGGCTTCCCTGGTCCCGCTTGTACGGTCTCTAGGGGCCTGGCTAGCGCTCCCCAGGCCGTCTCGCTGGCTCATGAGAACCATCAGACTTGGCTACGCGATTCAGTTCGCCCGGCGTCCTCCCAAGTTCAGGGGCGTTCGGTTCACCTCTGTGTTGAGCAAGGATGCCCCTCTCTTGCGTGCGGAAGTCGCGGTCCTGCTGGCGAAGGACGCGATAGAGCCGGTCCCTCCAGCCGAGATGAAGTTGGGGTTTTACAGCCCGTACTTCATCGTACCCAAGAAAGGCGGTGGGTTACGACCAATCTTGGACCTGCGCGTCCTGAACCGGGCCCTTCACAAGCTCCCGTTCAGGATGCTGACGCAGAGACGCATTTTTCAATGCATCCGTCCGTTCGATTGGTTCGCAGCGATCGACCTGAAGGACGCGTACTTTCATGTCTCGATCCTCCCTCGACACAGACCGTTTCTTCGCTTTGCGTTCGAAGGGCGAGCATATCAGTACAAAGTCCTCCCCTTCGGGCTATCCCTGTCGCCTCGTGTCTTCACCAAGGTCGTGGAGGCAGCCCTTGTTCCATTAAGGGAAGCGGGAATTCGCGTTCTCAACTACCTCGACGACTGGCTCATATTGGCCCAGTCTCGAGCACTGTTGTGCGAACACAGGGACACGGTGCTCAGCCACCTCAGCCGGTTGGGGCTTCGGGTCAACTGGGAAAAGTGCAAACTCTCCCCTGTGCAGAGGATCTCTTTTCTCGGTATGGAGTTGGACTCGGTCAACCTCACAGCACGTCTCTCAGTGGAGCGTGCTCAGTTGATGCTGAACTGCCTGGAGTCTTTCCAGTGCAAGAGGGCGGTTCCACTGAAACACTTTCAGAGGCTCCTGGGGCATATGGCATCCGCAGCCGCTGTCACGCCGCTCGGATTGCTTCATATGAGACCGCTTCAGCATTGGCTTCACGACCGGGTCCCGAGATGGGCATGGCGACGCGGCACGTACCGGGTCTCAGTCACCCCGTCCTGCCGTCAGACCTTCGGCCCGTGGTCGGATCTTGCTTTTCTTCGGGCAGGAGTTCCCCTAGGGCAAGCATCCAGGCATGTTGTTGTATCAACAGATGCCTCTGCCATGGGCTGGGGAGCCATGTGCAACGGGCATGCAGCTGCAGGGCTCTGGACAGGGTCCCGGTTGCAGTGGCATATCAATTGCCTCGAGTTGCTAGCAGTATGGCTTGCTCTGCGCCACTTCAAAGGGCTGCTACACGACAAGCATGTACTGGTCCGTACGGACAACACTGCGACCGTTGCGTACATCAACCACCAAGGTGGTCTACGCTCCCGTCGCCTGTCGCAACTCGCCCGCCATCTCCTCCTTTGGAGTCAGAAGCATCTGAGGTCGCTTCGCGCCGTTCATATCCCTGGCGAGCTCAATCGTGCAGCCGACGAGCTCTCACGTCAGCCCGCCCTTCCGGGAGAATGGCGACTCCACCCCGAGATAGTCCAGCTGATTTGGAGACGCTTCGGGGACGCTCAGGTAGACCTGTTTGCCTCCCCGGACACGTTCCACTGCCAGCTGTTTTACTCCCTGTCCGAGGGGACCCTCGGCACGGACGCACTGGCACACAGCTGGCCTCGGGGCCTACGCAAATATGCGTTTCCCCCAGTGAGCCTTCTCGCACAGGTCCTGTGCAAGGTCAGGGAGGACGAGGAGCAGGTCCTCTTGGTGGCGCCGTACTGGCCCAATCGGACTTGGTTCCCAGAACTGATGCTCCTCGCGACAGCCCCTCCTTGGCAAGTTCCTCTGAGGAGGGATCTCCTTTCTCAGAGAGGGGGCACCCTCTGGCACCCGCGTCCAGACTTGTGGAATCTCCACGTATGGTCCTTGGACGGGAGCGGAGGTTCTAGATGGGCTACCTCCATCGGTAGTAAACACCATCACTTCAGCTAGAGCCCCGTCAACAAGACACGCTTACAGGCTGAAGTGGAACCTGTTCGTCGACTGGTGTTCTTCCCGCCGGGAAGACCCCCGGAGATGCCCAATCGCGGTCGTGCTCTCTTTCCTGCAAGATGGGTTGGAGCGAAGGCTGTCTCCCTCCACCCTCAAAGTGTATGTCGCCGCTATAGCCGCACATCACGATGCAGTAGACGGTAAGTCTGTGGGGAAGCACGACTTGGTCATCAGGTTCCTCAGAGGGGCGAGAAGGTTAAATCCTCCGCGCCCTCATCTGGTACCCTCTTGGGATCTCCCCTCGGACCTGACGGCCTTGAAGGAGGAGCCCTTTGAGCCTCTGCAGTCAGTAGAGCTTAAGTTTCTGTCGTTAAAGACAGTGCTCCTCACTGCATTGGCCTCGGTCAAGAGGGTGGGGGACCTGCAGGCATTTTCGGTCGACGATTCGTGCCTAGAATTCGGGCCGGCTCACTCTCACGTTGTCCTGAGACCCCGGCCTGGATATGTGCCCAAAGTTCCCACCACGCCCTTTAGGGATCAGGTGGTGAACTTGCAAGCGCTGCCCCGGGAGGAGGCAGACCCAGCCATTGCTCTGCTCTGTCCCGTCCGCGCTTTGCGCGTTTACGTGGACCGCACGCAGAGCTTCAGGACCTCAGACCAGCTCTTTGTCTGCTTCGGAGGACAGCAGAAGGGAAAGGCTGTCTCCAAACAGAGACTTGCCCACTGGATAGTGGAGGCTATAGTCTTGGCCTATCAGGCCCGGCGCTTACCGTGCCCCCTTGGTGTGAGAGCACACTCTACAAGAGGTGTTGCTTCCTCTTGGGCATTGGCGCGAGGCGCCTCGATAGCAGACATTTGTAGAGCTGCCGGCTGGGCGGCACCTAACACGTTTGCGAGATTTTACAATCTCCGTGTAGAGCCCGTGTCCTCCCGTGTACTTGGCTCAGGTGGCCAGTAACACTGGGACACTGCTCGGTGTCAATCACGCTTGCTGCGCCATTCCCCTCTACGGACCGGATACGTGCGCTTTTGTTGCTTCTCAGTTCAGTTCCCCACGGCGAACCCTGTTGGAGTTCCTCCCGCACCCTCGGCAGTCAGGCGTGGCGGAGCGCCAGACGCCAGGTCCAGCACTCGTGTGTTTGCCCAAGGTCAGCCCTTGTGCTGGGCTAGGTGCCCGTGTGTAGCGATTCCCCTTTGGGTGGTCCCACATGTGTATTCTTCCACGGTACGGCTCCCCGCACGGTGAGCCCGTGTCTTTCCCTGGCAGAGACCTTCTGCCGTCTCTGCTGTGTAGTTATCTCACCCCAGGCTGGCTGAGTCTACCTCAGAGACTTCCATATGTAGTACTGCCCCTGGCCAGTCCATATGTCTTTTCCACATGGTACCTCCTTTACGCAGGATGTGGCTTCCGTAGCGTTCCCCTACTTGGAGTACGCTTTCCCAGTGTTATCCATACCCACTGTACGGAACAGCAGTGTCGGTCATCTCTGCCTAAGCCCTGTCCTATCTTCCGTCCCAACTGGTGTGGGGGGACTTGCCGGCTTCCGCAGGGCACTGGAGGGGGTCAGCAATAGTGGCGTTTTCCAAAGGGATCCCATTAGTCAGTCACACTGACGTTACGTCGAACGTGACTGACTGATAGGGAACGTCTCGGTTACATGTGTAACCCTCGTTCCCTGAAGGAGGGAACGGAGACGTAACGTCCCGTCGCCATAGTTGCTGTACCACCGCTGTACGGCCGGGGCACACAGTCTCGGCTCCTCAGCGAAAAACTGATGTGCGTTTGCACGCGCTCTCCTTTTATACCCGCGCTGCGGGGCGGGGTGCGCGTGGCGAAACACGCACGCCAACTGTCATTGGCTTGTTTTGTTAACACTCGAAGATGATTGGGCTCTCGGGCGAGATCCCATTAGTCAGTCACACTGACGTTACGTCTCCGTTCCCTCCTTCAGGGAACGAGGGTTACACATGTAACCGAGACGTTACATTATTTTAATGAAGTAATTGAAATAGTTACACTACTTATTAGATTTTAAACAGAGTAACCTGTAACCTGTGACTTATTACATTTCTAAAGTAACCTTCTCAACACCTTTTATGGATTCAGGATGAAGTCCAGGTTTGTGTGAAATCTTAATTAGCAGAAGAGCACAGAATGTCATTAGGATCAATTAACACGAGCTCATTACAGTACAACACATAGAGAGACATGATGAGAGTGCAATTATGAGCCACAAAACCAGTCATAAGGGGATATTTATACATCATCTGAAGCTGAATAAATAATCTTTCCATTGATGTATGGTTTGTTATGATGGGACAATATTTGTAAATCTGGAATCTGAGGGTGCAAAAAAATCTAAATATTGAGAAAATCATCTTTAAAGTTGTTCAAATGAAGTTCTTAGCAATGCATATTACTAATCAAAAATTAAGTTTTGATATATTTACGATAGGAAATTTACTAAATATCTTCATGGAACATGATGTTTGGCATAAAAGAAAAATCGATAATTCTGTTTTCTTGCCTATTGCTATATATATATATATATGTGTGTGTGTGTGGAAACCCAACAAGAGCGCGCGAGTGTGTGTGTGTGTGTGTGCGCGCGCGCGCGAGTGTGTGTGTGTGTGTGTGTGTGTGTGTATGTGCGAGTGTGTGTGAGTGCGTGTGCGCGCGAGTGTGTGTGTGTGTGTGTGTGTGTGTATGTGTGTGTGTGGAGTCGCTGTGTGTCGCTGCTCCTGCAGGAGTTCCACGGGGCTCCGAGATGCTCAAGTCTCAGTATTTACCCGGAGAGAGAGAGAGAGAGAGAGAGAGAGAGAGAGAGAGAGAGAGAGAGAGAGAGAGAGGGGGGCTGCTGGGGGAAGGTGAAGCCCCTCCGAAACACACACACACACACACACACACACAGAACTTGTTGCGCTGAGTGAGACTCAGAAGCCGCGGAGGAACAGAAGCGACTCATTTACAGAGTTTGAGAGGAAACTCAAAAGCAGACCCTCTTAAACTACAACCTGAAGAGTTCCCGAGTGTGTGTTCGTGCGATCAGGATGAGTGTGAAGTGTGAAGTGAGCACTGCAGCATGAGCTTCACGACAGACCGCATCTGCTCGCATGAACACCCATCATGTCTCAGAAGTTCCTCCTCGAGCTCTTCTCCAGGATGAGTGACTGCACGATCATCTCTGAGGACTTCTCTCGGGCTTTCTTCTCTCTTGTGCAGTGTTCTGACCGTCAGTGAAGAAGACTCGAGTTTGCTGGAGATCCTGCAGAAGACTGAGATGATGATGGTGGTTAGTTGGAGCGCTTTTCTCCAAACCTGCTTGATAATGATGGTGAGAGCAAACCAGCACGACCTGAGAGAGACCAGCTGCGACCTCAAAGCCAAAGTAAGGGCTTTTCCTTATTAAAAACTCACAAATACTCCCTTATAGTAGATATTACCAATCAAATTAGCAGCTCATCAACATTTACGGTGCAAATATGAATATTTATGACATAAAAGTTAAAGTTGCATGACATTAACTGGTATAATGTAGGACCAATAATGACTCATGATGGAAAATTATTAAGCTCTTTGATATAGAACATGATGCATGTGTGATAATGGAATATGATACACTGGGTTTGACATGTAAACGGCGTTTTTGGGTGATTTTTGTTTTTGCATTAAAAGGGTTTGAATGGAATATATATATAGTGCAATATTTGCACATTGATAGAGTTTTAAATGCTCACATTGTTGAACATTAAACACACTTTAGTTTCATTATTAATGCATAACTACACAAGAACACACAGTAACAATAGTAGCACTTTAGTAACTAACAAGAAACTCTGATTAATGAATTAGTAAGTAATAATGCTTAGTCGAATGTGGTATTCAATTTAGCTAATCAATAACTATTAATTTTTCATACCTCCCTAAGAACTACTGTATACAGGTTCATAATTAATACGAATAATACATAATGAATAATTCATTCTAAAGTAAAGGTTATGGAAAACCACTAGTAATGACTCAAGCATTACCAAATTATTCTGAATAAATTATTAATTATTAGGATCAGTATTCTAAAGTGAATATCATGATAACTCCCTAATATTACTGAAGTCATTGTAAACTTTTGAGGGTTTTGTAAGGGTTGGTTAGTAACCCACTAGTCATTACTAGCCGGTTACCATGATCTTCACTTTAAATTAATTATGCATTATGCATAATTCACATTAATTATTAACCCGTATACAGTAGTTCTTAGTAGTTCTCCAGGATATATATATTAAAAACTAGTAGTTATTGATTAGCTAATAATGAACTACCTGAGCGCTATTACTTACTAAATCAATAATCAGAGTTTATTCTTAGTTACTAGTAGTTAATAGTGCATTAGTCACTTGTTCCTGTGTAGTTATTAATTAACGATGGAACAGTATTCTAAAGTGTTACCGATGTTACCAATCAAATCAGCAGCCTTAACATTTACGGTGCAAATATGAATATTTATGTGCATAAAAGTTAAAGTTGCATGACATGAACTGGTTTAATAATGTAAGACTCTGAATGTCAGTGATGCAAAGTTATTAATCTGTTTGATATAGAACATGATGCATGTGTGATAATGGAATATAAACACTGGGTTTGACATGAAAAGGTTTAATTGTCATTAAATCACAGTGTTTGAATGGAAGATAAGCAATATTTGCACATTGATGGAGTTTTAAAGGGATAGTTCACTTTGAAATTAAAATGTGGTATCTATCAGCTTACCCCAAGGGCATCCAAGATGTAGGTGTTTTTTTTCTTCAGTAGATCCAATTTTGATGTTTTTAGGTCAAACCGTTCTAGTCTGTCAGTCATATAATGGCAGGTATAGGTCACTGTCTATAAGAGGGAAAAAGAACATGCACAGAGAAATCCAAATTAAACAATTCCCCATCGTAACTACACATTGATGGCCTAAGACACGAAACGAGCAGTTTGTGTGAGAAAACAACAGTATTTATATCGTTTTTTACCTCTTGTACACAACCATGTCCAAGTGATCTGAGTGCACACACACATCCGGTGTGTGACGGGTGTGTGTGTGTGTGTGTGCGCGCGCTCTGGCTCACGCTGCATTCACACGGGGCGTCGGCGTCAACGCTTGACGGAGGGCGTGTCTGAAGCGTGGTGCTGACGCAACTTTTCAAGCGCCAACGGAGGCGTCAGCCAATCAGATCGCCTCATGCAAATACCCAATCCCGTTCATGCAACACCAGAGAAGTATGTGATTGGTTGTTGTAACTATGAGACGCGTCAGCACCACGCTTCAGACACGCCCTCCGTCAAGCGTTGACGCCCCGTGTGAATGCAGCGTGAGCCATAGCGCGCACACACACGTCACACACCGGATGTGTGTGTGCACTCAGATCACTTGGACATGGTTGTGTACAAGAGGTAAAAAACGATATAAATACTGTTCGTTTTCTCACACAAACCGCTCGTTTCGTGTCTTAGGCCATCAATGTGTAGTTACGATGGGGAATTGTTTAATTTGGATTTCTCTGTGCATGTTCTTTTTCCCTCTTATAGAGACAGTGACCTATACCTGCCATTATATGACTGACAGACTAGAACGGTTTGACCTAAAAACATCAAAATTGGATCTACTGAAGAAAAAAAGACACCTACATCTTGGATGCCCTTGGGGTAAGCTGATAGATACCACATTTTAATTTCAAAGTGAACTATCCCTTTAAAGGCTCTCTTTGTTGAACATTAAACACAATGCTTCTGCATTAGCTGATAGTGTTATATTTAGTAGTTATACACTATGTTTCTGTCACTTTCTTCAATGTTGAAACTTGTTTCTGGAGAGTCCTGAATGGCCGTCAGTCTGGACGTGTATTTCCAGGCACTAATTAACTAATTAACTGTCTATTGAAGACATTATCAGCTGTTCTGTAGTGACTGCATGAAACAAACAGCCTGGCTTTGATTCGAGCGAAACTTCACGAGCTTCAAGAGTGTGTTAAATGATTATAAGTGTTTCACAGCTGCACATCTTCATCTCATTAATCTGAGAGAACGAAGAAACACTGATGCTGTCACAGAGAGACATTTACTGGACAATATTTGGACGTTTTGAGGTTATCGGTCAATAACAAGTGTGTGAAGCTATTTTCAGACACTGAAGACTGAAAATAAAGCTTTAATCACAGAAATCAATTACATTTGACTGTATATTACCATAGAAAATTGACGGTAATGTTATTTCACTATATGTTTTACTGTATTTTTGGTCAAATAAATGCAAAACACAACACACTATTTTCTATAAAAATTAATAAAAATATTAATATTATGGCAAAGGTGTATGCAAATGTTTGCTTTTGTGATATTTTGAATGCAGTGCTTCATTTTGCAAGAAATATGAGGCGTTTTGCATTTTGTGTGCAATTTTTGGATTTGTGTGTAAGCTGTTGAAAAAAAAACAACTGTAAATATAAAGTTTGGAGTCAGTTAGATTAAAAATAATAATAATAATAATAATACTTTTATTCATTGAGGACACATTAAATTGATCAAAAGTGCCAGTAAAGACATTTATAATGTGACAAAAGATTTCTGTTTCAAATAAATGCTGTTCTTTTGAACTTTCTATTCATCTGTGAATCCTGAAAAATAAAATATATCAGTTTCCATAAAAATATTGTGCAGCACAACTGTTTTCAACATTGATAATAATCAGAAATGTTTCTTGAGCAGCAAATCAGCATATTATTATGATTTCTGAAGATCATGTGACACTGAAGACTGCAGTAATGATGCTGAAAATACAGCTTTGATCACAGAAATAAATTACAGTTTAACACATATTCACATAGAAAACAGCTGTTTTACATTATAATAATATTTGGCAATTTTTACTGTATTTGCTCAGAGACTTCATTCAGACACATTGAATGCTAGTGTACTTTATTGCTGTCATTAATCCCAGATTTTTCCCAGACATAAAAATATCCAAATGATGTGTCATTAGTAACCCTTTGAAATAATCAATAATTATTTTTGGATTTTTTTGGGGAAAAGTGTGTGAAAAAAAAATTGTGTGAAAATTTATGGTGTGTGACCGGTGAGATAATGTGTGTACTGAATTAACATATTTATACAGTCATAAAAATAGTTACATATCTTAGCCCGGCTATTTTAAACTGTTTGATCACATTCTAGGGTTATTATTATGCATAAAAAACCCTTGATAGGAACACTGAGATAAAATACAACCATCAACGTATTTCAAAATTGTTACTTTATTGTAACATACATCATCAGATTGTTATATTAGTGCTACCAGTATTACAACATCAATATTGCAACTTATTTGTAACATTTTAATTTTTACTTTAGTGCAATATTTTGTTGTATTTTCACTAATAACTGCAACTGGATTTATATTGTACACTGTTATCACTATTGTGACCATCAACATGTTTACTCACTCTATGACCACACGCAACAAAACTGAATATATGTGAATTCATATATTAATACTAGACACCCTAAAGATCACGTGTACCAAAAATCTTTGTTATATCTTTATGTTAACATACTTAACTAGACTTATGTTTCAGAGCTTTGATGCAGTTATCATCTTCTCAAGATTCTGCACTAATCATGTGACGCTGCACATATTTAATTGAGACCCTTTATTGTTTCCATATTTGCAGGACGTCACTAAAACACCAGTCAGTAAGGTTTTGTGATTAAATGTCTGATGAAGCTTCCTCTCTCTTTCTTTGTCTCCAGCAAAGCGAGCTCAACTCCTTCTTGTGGACGATAAAGCGAGACCCTCCCTCGTACTTCTACGGCACCATTCACGTCCCGTACACGCGCGTCTGGGACTTCATCCCCGAGAGCTCCAAGCAGGCCTTCCAGGAGAGCAGCATCGTGTACTTCGAGCTGGACCTGACCGACCCGTACACCATCTCGGCGCTGACCAGCTGCCAGCTCCTGCCTCAGGGAGAGAACCTGCAGGACCTGCTTCCCGACGACATCTACCTCCGGCTCAAGACTCACCTGGACTACGTCAAGCTCATGCTGCCCTCCTGGATGACGCCGGACCAGCGGGGCAAGGGCCTGTACGCAGACTACCTGTTCAACGCCATCGCCGGGAACTGGGAGCGCAAGCGGCCCGTCTGGGTGATGCTGATGGTCAACTCTCTGACCGAGGCCGACATCAAGACGCGCGGCGTTCCCGTGCTGGACCTGTACCTGGCGCAGGAGGCCCAGAGGATGAGGAAGAGAACCGGAGCCGTGGAGAAGGTGGAGGAACAGTGCCATCCTCTGAACGGACTCAACTTCTCTCAGGTGAGCGAGGGATACGTCTAAAACCTTCGGATCGGTTCAGTCTCAGCGAGGATGGATTGAACAGCTCACACACATTTTCAAAGCTTCACACACAAATACAAGAATTGCTCACGAAATGCAAAACACCTCACATGTTCAAAGTATCACAGAAGAAACTGTGTGACGAGGAAATATTTTGGGGAGCACTTTATTTTACAGTCCTGTTCCTTATGTACATACTATGTACTTATCGAAATAATTACAATAACTGGATAATATCTAGGCACTAACCCTGAACCTAACCCTACCCCATGTATTACCTTATATTACCAGTACTCTCTTAGGTATGTACACTGTAAGTACACGTACAGTAAAATAAAGTGCAACCAGATTTTGTGTGTAAGCAGCTGAAAAACACTGCAATGGCTGTTGCTGAAATCTGAAACATTAATGCAAATGAGATCCATAAAGTACAATAGCTTTCAAGGGTTTGTAAGATTGTGAGATCGTGCATTAGTGCATTAGCTGCTCGTCTGTCGTCACTGATCGAGTGTGGAGGAAAATCTCTCACATTCAGTCCTGATTCTGTGTCAGCTGTACAAACGTTCTGCTCTCGGAGTGTCTCGTGTTATTAAAAGTGATTTGAGCGTAACGGCTCTCGTCTGAATCGGACTCAAAACCCCCTTGTTGGAGTCAGACGGGTGTCGCTCTGTTAGAGCCCTGCGCGGGGCGAGATAGTAACGTTTGAAGACAAACTTTAAGTTGGCTTGAAAAAGCTTGAAGTTTGAAGTAGTTTGTAAAATAGTTTTAAAGATTAAAGTTTGAATGTTTTAAAGGCAATACAGTCTATCAGAAGAACAGACACAGAGAAACAGATCGCTGGGGTACCTAGGGTGGTTGCTAGGGTGTTGCTAGGTTACCTGGTGTAGTTGCTAGGGTGTTGCTATGTGGTTGCTTGGGTGCTTAGGGTGGTTGCTAGGGTGTTGCTAGATGGTTGCTATGGTACTCGGGGTGGTTGCTAAGGTGTTGCTAGGTGATTGCTTAGGTATCTAGGGTGGTTGCTAAGGTGTTGCTATGCGGTTGCTTCGGTACTTAGAGTGGTTGCTAGGGTGTTGCTAGGTGGTTGCTATGTTACTCAGGGTGGTTGCTAAGGTGTTGCTAGGTGGTTGCTAAGGTATCCAGGGTGGTTGCTAAGGTGTTGCTATGCGGTTGCTAGGGTACTCGGGGTGGTTGCTAGGGTGTTGCTATACGGTTGCTAAGGTACCCGGGGTAGTTGCTATGGTGTTGCTATGCAGTTGCTAAGGTACCCAGGGTGGTTGCTATGGTGTTTCTAGGTTACCTGGTGTAGTTGCTAGGGTGTTGCTATGCAGTTGCTATGATACTCGGGGTGGTTGCTAAGGTCTTGCTAGGTGGTTTCTAAGGTATCCAGGGTGGTTGCTAAGGTGTTGCTATGCAGTTGCTAGGGTACTTGAGGTGGTTGCTAGGGTGTTGCTAGGTGGTTGCTATGGTACTCCGGGTGGTTGCTAAGGTATCCAGGGTGGTTGCTAGGGTGTTGCTATGCAGTTGCTAAGGTACTCGGGGTGGTTGCTAGGGTGTTGCTAGGTGGTTGCTAAGGTACTCGGGGTGGTTGCTAGGGTGTTGCTAGGTGGTTGCTATGGTACTCGGGTGGTTGCTAAGGTGTTGCTAGGTGGTTGCTAAGGTATCCAGGGTGGTTGCTAAGGTGTTGCTATGCGGTTGCTAGGGTACTCGGGTGGTTGCTAGGGTGTTGCTAGGTGGTTGCTATGTTACTCAGGGTGGTTGCTAAGGTGTTGCTATGCGGTTGCTAGGGTACTCGTGGTGGTTGCTAGGGTGTTTCTATGCTGTTGCTAAGGTACCCGGGGTAGTTGCTAAAGTGTTGCTATGCAGTTGCTAAGGTACCCAGGGTGGTTGCTATGGTGTTTCTAGGGTGCTTGGGGTGGTTGCTAGGGTTTCAGCCTGTGTCGCAGCGGCTGGAGTTTGAGCTAATGCTGTATGGAACTGTAAGGATTACGCTCGGAGCCAGACAGCAGCGCTCTGATCGTCTGGAAGAGCTGGATTATTCACAGAAGCAGAGTTAATGTCAAGCAGTGTTGCCAATTTAGCAATTTTGTTGCTAAATTTAGCAACTTTTCACACTACCCTAGTCTTCCAAAAGCACCTAGCAACAAATTTAGCTCTTTTTAAAAATGTATTTGGCAACTTGATAAGTGGCTCAAATGACAAAAACGGTAAAATAACAGAATCAACAATTGTTCATTAAATTCTGCTGTAAAGAGTCATTCATCATTATTCAGCTCCAGTCAGTTCAGTGTAATATTGTTTGTGATTTGTGTGTTTTTGTCATGCAGTAGTGGCCAAAAGTGACATCTGGAGAGGAGATTCCTCTATAATTGCTTTTAATGACCGTACAAGATTGAAATGTGAGAAGAGGAAAACACTGACTTGGTTAAAGTATTTAACCGAAAAAATTATTTGGCAATTAAAAAGCAAATGATGGCTTATCATAGAATATGCATTTTGTTTTACTATGCATAAGAATGCATAGAAAAACCAAAAAACATACATTAAATGTAATCAGTTATTAGTATTGTATTGATTCTCTCTTGTTTCTGATTACAGCGGTCATACCGCAGAACATAATTTCATTGCATTATTACAAAGGAAACATACATTAGTTTTACACTCCATGCTTACAGTAAAACCGTTGCATAAAGATGTCAATTTTGCATCACTTCTGGCCACTGCTGTGTGTTATGATGGTTATATCACGTGAGTAACGCTGCGGCTTCGGTCCTCCGTATGAAGCAAACGAATCGCTCTTTAAACTGAATGAATCCACATGAATGGAGCTGGAAGATCATCCTGTTTCTCTGTCTTTGCTAAGCCCCTGCATGAAGTCCCTGCATGAGCTCAAGACGTCTTCAGACGTTCTGCAGAAATCCCCTCAGCGCTGTGACGAGGCTGGGCTTTCATGAGCAGACCTCACGGTGAGCCGTGGCTTTGATTGGCTTACGCATATGGCAAGCTGTATTATAGCTATAACTAGGTCTGGGCGATAATTCGATGGCGATAATTATCGCAATATAATTTTCCTCGATAAAACGATATGAAGAGCTCGATAAATGTTCGATATAATGTTAATGCGCCAAAAGCGGAACGAAACAGCGCGACTCATTTACCATGGATTTACTGTAGTAACACTCACTGCACCATGGTATTGTGGCAGAAATGTGGGATATTCATTGAATTGTATTACAAGGTGTAATGGTGTATAATTATAGTAAGTATGTGTGATTAAGCGCATGTGTGCATTTATACTGAATGTTTTTAGACTACTGTTTTTCATACAAATAGGCTACTTAAAAAACATAGTTATATTTTTACCATGGTATTGAGGTGCTATATGTGTGGTTTTAACTGTTTATCATGATTTAAATGTATGCTACTATGGGAGACCAATGCTTAATAATAAAATAAAAAAACTTGGTCAGAATAAATGTAATCATAAAACTGAGGTTGCTACAATTTTTACTGATTTTGATAATGAACACAAATACACCTCTGCATCTAACTCAAGCTACTATCAAATGTGCATTTCTAACAGACAAAAACAAGTGATATTATTATTAATATTATCAGGCAACCCAAACCTGTTTCTTGATTTGAAACAATATCACTCATTAGACCATGCAGCAACTAAGAAATTAATTTTTCTAGTTGAATATTTATTTTGTTAAGGAAAATTAATGGTCTGGTTTCTGCAACTTTCACTTTGGAGCAAAAATCTGGCTTTAAACTTGACAGAAATAAAGATTTGACATTTATCGTGATAATTATTTTGGCCATATCGCCCAGCCCTATTCTCAGGATATGAATCCTTGATATCTGTAATTGTATTTTCACTACTTAAATGCCACCATAGGCTGCCATTCACATTTAATTGTTGATATCAATAATTCATTTCTTACTAGTTGAAATTACAATTTCACATATCAGAAATACAATTCTTACTAGTAATAACCTTTATTTTTGATATCAGTAATCACGCGGTTACTAGTGCAGACGTCTATTCTTGATATCAACAATTTAATAGCCACTAGTGACAATGTTAATTTCTGATATCTGAAAAACAATTCTGATATCAACAATTGGGAGAGTAATTTCTGATATCTAAAATGACTTATGATACTTGTAACAATCACATTCATGATATCAGAAATTAACATTGTCACTAGTGACTATTAAATTGTTGATTTCAAGAATAGACGTGTGTACTAGTAATCGCGTGATTACTGATATCAAAAATAAAGGTTATTACTAGTAAGAATTGTATTTCTGATATATGCAATTGTAATTTCAACTAGTAAGAAATTAATTCTTGATATCAACAATTAAATGTGAATGGCAGCCTATGGTGGCATTTAACTAGTGAAAATACAATTACAGATATCAAGAATTATAGTTTTAACTAGTAAAAACTGAATTGTTGATATCAATAATTCATATCCTGAGAATGAATAAAAGTCAAAACGTGCCATATACGCAGGAGTCTCTGATAGCAGCTCAGTGTTAAACACGTGAACGCCACAGTCTCTGACGGGAACCGTTTCAAAGATGAACAGAGATGAACATCAGAATTAGGGCTGGGTGATAAACAATAATATCATATTGAGATCGCAATAAAATGTATGTGCATTGTAAATGACTCTGGAGTTTGTTATTAATCTAAGAGCAGAAATAAACACTAATAGTCTGCATGTGAATCTACATCTACTGCAATAACTCAAACATACACTGAGACTCTTCACCAGCATCAAAGTCTGGCTGAACTTGAAGAAATTATGACAGAACTATACTTCTACTGTACACTAAAATGTACTGATCAATATTTTTAAGGAGTATCATGCAATCAGGATATGTTTTCATCCATGTTTTAATCTATACATTTATGTTGTGCATTTATTTATTTGATAAAAGTATTTTGCCGTAAATTGTTATAAGTGTCCCTGCAGCACAAAAGCAGTCATAAACAGGTATATTTGTAGCAATAACCAACAATACATTGTATGGCTCAAAATTATTGATTTTTCTTTTATGCCAAAAATCATTAGGATATTAAGATCATGTTCCATGAAGATATTTAGTAAATTTCCTACCGTAAGTATATAAAAACTTCATTTTTGATTAGTAATATGCATTGCTAAGAACTTCATTTGAACAACTTTAAAGGTGATTTTCTCAATATTTAGATTTTTTTGCACCCTCAGATTCCAGATTTACAAATATTGTCCAATCATAACAAACCATACATCAATGGAAATATTATTTATTCAGCTTTCAGATGATGCATAAATCTCAATTTCGAAAAATTGACCCTTAATTTTTGATGATAAATTTGTGTTAAATCATAAAAAAAATGCAAAATCCAGAAAAATGGAAAACATAATTTAAAGAAAAAAAATGGATTCCTAAATTAATAAAATAGCTACTCTGTGGAGTTTCATCGTTAAACAAACAAGTTCTGTTACATTCATTATCAAGGTCCGACAAACATGTGGAAAGCATTTACTTTCCCACTGATGCTAAACAAATATCATAATAAATATCAATATCAAATAATATGGGGAAAATATCTATAGAAATATATAAATGTATAAGTGCTGTCAAATGATTAATCGTATCTAAAATAAAAGTCTATGTTTACATAATATACTGTATGTGTGTGTATTGTGTATAATTATTATGTATATATAAACACACACACATACTGTATATATTTTGAAAATATTTACATGTATTTAAATGTATATATTTATATAATTGATATCATGTATAAATATATTTAATGTATAAACGTAACATATTTTTCTTAAATATAAACATGCATGTGTGTGTGTGTGTGTATTTATATATACATAATAAAGTACACACACATATTATGTAAACAAAACTTATTTTGGATGCGATTAATCGCGATTAATCGTTTGACAGCACTTATATATATATATATATATGAAGAGTTCAAATGCAAAAGCCTCTTAAGTATCATCTGAAATTTTCATCTAAAATAAGCATTTTTATCAGGCTGCTATATTTATGTTTAGCTATTTCACTTTAATTGCATAGAAAATGACCTATAGATTGCCATTAGAATAACATTACTGAACCTAAACATAGCAGCCTGATAAAAATGCTTATTTTAGATGAATATTTCAGATGGCACTTAGAGGCTTTTGCATCTGAACTCTTCATATATATATATATATATATGCCATATCTACCATGCCTAAGCAAAATCAATGATGTAAACTCAGCTATGTTCTGTAAAGACAGTAGTGCTATTATTCAGCTCCAGTCAGTTCAGTGTTGACTCAGTTCAGATGATTGAACTTTCTAGTCCTCGCTGGATCTCAGGACCGTCCCGTCCCGCTCGGACAACATCAGCAACGGCCAAATCCTTTAATAACTTCTGGCGCCTTTAACGCGCCTCAACCTCGAATTCCTCTGGTGTTTTTAATGCTTACCGCTTTGTGGCGTTAAACATAACTTTAAAGCTTTGAGAAAATAATCTCGCTGCCAAATCAGACTGGATTTCTACAACACGGCCAGTGATGATAAACGCTGTTTGTACAGATGGGGCTTCTTAAATAGCACATTTAATAATAATAATAAAAATAATAATTTATTTGTATAGCGCTTTTTATGCATAAAATGCAACTCAAAGTGCTTCACGAGCATAAAACAAATATTATAAACAACATCAGCATAAGATAATCAGATAATCAAGAAAAGTATGAGCAAAATACATTAAAAAGTAGTCATATGAAACAAAAAATATGCACATTTCACACACTATTATGCTCATAAGCAATTTTAAAAGGTATGTCTTAACATGCTTTTTAAAGATATGAATACTAGTGGACTCTCACTTCATTTGGAGCATATAGTGACTAAAAGAGATACGCTTGAGATTTACTGTGTAATAACTCCAGCACTAGATGATCATAACATTCAATTAGGAATATATCTTGACAAGCAATCAGAAATATATGAAGCTGTCAGGTTATGCAATGCTTTATACACTAATGTAAAGATCTTATAGGCGATGCTTTGGTGCACAGGTTACAATGTGATTCCATTAAAACCAGTGTAATATGTTCAGTTTCATTAATATTCATATAATATCAATTGCAGCTTAACTATAGAACCCTTAGAACCCACTATTACCCATTATACTTACATACAAATTAATGTCACCATGTTTTTTGCATTCCACTTGAACTTGTGTGTTTTGCAGCTTCTCGTACATAACGTGGTGTAGACATGAGGTGCTAGATCAGATTTAATAAGTGCTTCTACAAAAAGAGATTAATCTGCAGATATGGCCTTGTTTAGGGATCTGACGGAGATCTGACGACTAAGTAGTGTGTGTTTTTCAGCAATAGTGTGCACCCTTGATTTACAGAGAAATGAAGCTCAGGGACAAAGCTCCAGACAAGCTCTTTGTGCATTTTTACTTTGCACTTTTGCTGGAAGATGTTTATTTACTGTTTATTCGAGGTGTCTAATATTTTGATACTTCATTTCCATGATCTAAATATTCTTAAGAATTAAATATTTGTTGTCATTTGAAAGTGTGTAGGCCTTGTTGCATTATTATGCGGTTATATTATATATTAAGTGGCATAAAATGGTCTTAAAATGACAATAAAATCGCGTATCGTAATTATTTCTGGGGCAATATATCGCACAACAAAAAGCTGTTATCATGACAGGCCAAGCTCACAGAGATGATCTGAGCAGAGATGAGGCGTTTAGTGATGAAAACTGCTTCTGCTCACTTTTTAGAGAGAAGACTACATTAAATATCTGGGTGTTTCTGCTACTTATGTACCTTTTTTAAATCTGATTTTGTGTGACGGTGTGCTTTCTTCAGAATGCATTCAGCAAACTCTTACTGAAATAAACTCAGCTCTATACAGATGCAAACGCACAACACAATCACATTTATATAGATGTGTTGGTTACTGTGATTAAGATTCATTTGCATGCTGCTGGAGCTCAGATGTTAATGTCAGACGTGGTTTATTTTAGTAATTGTACAGTAAACAGTGCTGTACTCGGCAGGGAAATAACTGTTATAGGAAAAGATCTGCTGTAAATGTGCCAGCCATCAGTTCATCTGAGTTTGTGTCTTCATCAGGTTTGTAGAAATGCATCTCTGCATCAGTGTCTCAGCAATGCAAGTGAATGGGTGCCGTCAGAATGAGAGCTGATAAAAACATCACAATAATCCACACCACTCCAGACCATCAGTTAACATCTGTAGAAGACAAAAGATGAAACAAATCCAGCATTTTGTGACTAAAATACGAGTCCATAATCCATAATAACTCTTCCTCCAGTGAAAAAGTGTTCTGGTCTGAATCAGGAGAGAAATCTGCATCAGATCAAGCAGCGTTTACAAGACAAAACACTCTAAATTTTAAAGCTTTTTGTCTTCTCCAGATGTTAACTGATGGACTGGAGTGATGTGGATTATTGTTATGTTTTTATCAGACTCTCATTCTGACGGCACCCATTCACTTGCATTGCTGAGACACTGATGCAGTGATGCATTTATACAAACCTGATGAAGAAACAAACTCATTCATGTCATTTAAGTTCTAGTTTAGTTCTCGTCTGCTTGTGACAGTGCAGTTAAATTGATAATATTACTGCATATTAATTGTCACGTGAATGGTACGTAATCAAACTGTAACGTCTGTCTCTGTTTCTGTATGTTTGCTGCATGGCTCAGTGTGTTTTAGTCCTGAAGTTTCCGCAGTAAAAACATCTCTGTGTTTCTCATTTGTGTGTGGGGTTTATTTTCAGATGAAGGTGTTTTTAATGTCGTAATAAGAGTCTCTCTGATTCACTCCGGTGTGAAGTAGCAGGATTTTCCTAATGAGAGTCGGAGGACTTTTACAGTTTCTGTCAGCGGCTGTATATCACTGTAGCTCTTCAGGTGTTTCTCATTTGTTTCCACTCACACGCTCATGTTTGAGAGTTTACTGCGAGTCAGACGCCGTCTTCGTTCAGCTGGGAAACTCTACCTCTTCGGATTTATTACGGTGTCAGGGCTGTCCAAGTTGGCTGAAAAACCCAATTCGAATTTTGTACTAAAATATTATCAATATTCGAATTATATTCTAATTTAAAAGGCATAATTTCTGTTAAGGGGAAAAAAAGCTTTAGGCTTCTCTCCTGAGGCCACAAGAGGTGCATCGAGGAAAATATTACTAATGCACGATTCTTCAAAGCAATAACACGACTATCTTTGAAAAAAGTGCATAATGTTAAAATAATGTTTATAAACCATATATTATTAATTGCATTGCTTAAACAATTAGAAACAACAAGCATCATGCATGCATGTATAGTTTAATACTAAGGACCGAAAACCAATCACAAAGAGTAGCCTAGTTTTTTCATTTAAAAACACGAGATGCAGAAAAACCACCATAAAGTCTTGAGACATGTTTTTTTAAAAGTTGCATTAATTTTTCTTGCTTTCTAAACATGCGGCTCTCTTGTGTGAGACGCGAATGCAACGCTGATAGATGTTTCTAATAAATATGAGTTCTGTGTGAACGGCTTGGTTCCAGTTTTGACTTCTTCTCCACATTGATGGTCTGTTTTACCGCGATATTTTGAATGAGCAGCGCCGCATGCAGTGGGTTCAACTAAAGAAAGCATTGAAATGTGTGTTTTATAAGGTAGCATATACAGGTGTGGCTCAGTGGTAGAGCATTGCTTTAGGAGCGCAAAAGGCCGTGGGTTCACACATACTGATAAATAGGGTTGGGTACCGAAACCCGGTACCATTAAGGCACCAGTACCTATGTAACCGGTATGTACTAGAACCGAGTCAGAACGCAGATTTCGGTGCCATGCCTGAGCGATCGATTAAAATATTTGTCCTTTGTTTCTCCGAAACGCACGTAAGAAGCATCACAGGCTACAACTACAAATATTTCAGCAAAATGTATATTTTAGTCAGAGTTATTGCGCGCCGTCTGTTTGGCGCACGGCGGCGCTCGTTCTAAATGAAGTCTGTGAAGTTTAGCAGAGAATCGCAAAGCAAAAGCTCACGCACTTCTGACAGCAAAATAGAAATATTTCCATGGCTTTCTAATATTTACAGATGGAGAATATACCTGTGAATTGTAAGTTATGCATTTCGGAAAACAGCAAACACATTAAACAGCGCGAGAAGCATCTCTGTCAGCGGCACACGCAGAGCATCTGAGAGCGAGAGCCGCTTTAAACTGAAACTATAAACTATAGGCTACTGTATCTTACCAGTTTTTTTATAGCCCTTCATATAAAGCTTGTCACATGTTTAGAACAAATTGTATGATGCACTTTCTCCGCAGTTCAGTCTCTGTCCTCCCTAGATATTTTATCAGATGCGCTCGTATCAAACTACTGTATATCAATATTAACTGTTGCTTCATAATAACGTATCGATTATAAAGAATATATCGATATATCGTACAAACTCTATATACCGCCCAGTCCTAGCTTTAATTAAAATGTCCAAAGCTAAAATTCTCTTGTACTCGCGTTTTTAAACCTGTTTAAACCAACAAAACAGAACATTATAACCTTTTTAGTCCAAAACAGCGGTTAAATGCTTCCTTTTGTGATCTGATAGCTTCTTGTCACAGAATGAGGCAGAAAATATGTTCCATAGGCTACTAATGCATTGATTAGCAATGGATTTTAAATATACTTAATTATTATGAAAATACCAGAGATGGCTTGAATAACACAGACAAACTATATTGTCGTAGTCGAGTGTTTAATGTATTTGTTTTATCATTCAAAACGTTTATATCTTCTGTTTACTCAGTTACATGAATAGCAATGCCTTTGTCCATATTGAGGATTTCCTGGAGCTTCATTAGTTCCATATACAGTATGTGTGTGTGTGTGTGTGTGTGTGTGTGTGTGTGTGTGTCTGTGAGAGTGTGTGTGTGTGTGTGTGTGTGTGTGTGTGTGTGTGTGTGTGTCTGTGAGAGTGTGTGTGTGTGTGTGTGTGTGTGTGTGTGTCTGTGAGAGTGTGTGTGTGTGTGTGTGTGTGTGTGTGTGTGTGTGTCTGTGAGAGTGTGTGTGTGTGTCTGTGAGAGTGTGTGTGTGTGTGTGTGTGTGTGTGTGAGTGTGTGTGTGTGTGTGTGTGTGTGTCTGTGAGAGTGTGTGTGTGTGTGTGTGTGTCTGTGAGAGTGTGTGTGTGTGTGTGTGTGTGTGTCTGTGAGAGTGTGTGTGTGTGTGTCTGTGAGAGTGTGTGTGTGTGTGTGTGTGTGTGTGTGTGTGTGTGTGTGTGTCTGTGAGAGTGTGTGTGTGTGTCTGTGAGAGTGTGTGTGTGTGTGTGTGTGTGTGTGTGTGTGTGTGTGTGTCTGTGAGAGTGTGTGTGTGTGTGTGTGTGTCTGTGAGAGTGTGTGTGTGTGTGTGTGTGTGTGTCTGTGAGAGTGTGTGTGTGTGTGTGTGTGTGTGTCTGTGAGAGTGTGTGTGAGTGTGTGTGTGTGTGTGTGTCTGTGAGAGTGTGTGTGTGTGTGTGTGTCTGTGAG
>JALXFT010003387.1:80000-82500 GCA_023376895.1 Aspiorhynchus laticeps
TCAGAAATTAAATAAATGACTCTTTATGAGTGAGTCACCTGAATCATTCTGCTGATTTAGTGAGTGTTTGAATCATTCATTCAGTTGATTTGTTCAGAAATTAAATAAATGACTCTTTATGAGTGAGTCACTTGAATCATTCAGCTGATTTAGTGAGTGTTTGAATCATTCATTCAGTTGATTTGTTCAGAAATTAAATATATGACTCTTTACGAGTGAGTCACTTGAATCATTCAGCTGATTTAGTGAGTGTTTGAATCATTGATTCACTTGATTCGTTCAGAAATAAAATAAATGACTCTTTACGAGTGAGTCACTTGAATCATTCAGCTGATTTAGTGAGTGTTTGAATCATTCATTCAGTTGATTTGTTCAGAAATTAAATATATGACTCGTTATGAGTGAGTCACTTGAGCACCTGTGCCTCACGCTTAAATTATATTTTAAATATGAATTCAATTAGTGTTTACACATACCGTCCACACATATTGAAGCTGGCTCATGTCTCTCTGTGTGTGATATTTTCAGAAGAAGGAATGATAAAAGCGTCTCGTAACTCTTGAGTCTGAAGCGCTGGAGCCGCAGCTGTCAGGAGGTGTTGATGTTTAACTCACTAATGCGGCGCGGGAATGTTTACGGCGGTACGAGCTGCTTTTAGTGATGCTGTTAGCCGGTCTGGAGACGTCACGGTGAGATAAAGACCCTCCGCAGGGAATGAAACGAAAGCAGACAGCAAACTGTGACGCTTAGTGAAATCTGCAGGAGATGAGACACAGAAAACAGTGTCTGGTGATCAGTGTTGTGCAAGTTACTTCCAAACTGTAATACATTATAGATTACTTGTTACTGTTATTTAAAAGTAGTTCCATACCTTACAATTATTACTGTCTCAGAATTGTAATGCGTTACATGACTCCTGTATTACTTTTGAGTTACTTTCACCAAAAATAACTACAGAAGTAGAACTTAAAGGGACAGTACACCCACAAATGAAACTTCTGTCATCATTTACTCAACCTTATGTGTTTGTTCTGAACACAAAGGAAGATATTCTGAAGAATGAGGTAAACAGCAGTATTTTTCTCCTATCTATGGAAGTCAATGGTGCCCCAAAACAGCCTGATTACAAACTTTCTTCAAAATATCTTCCTTTGTGTTCAGAACAAACACATTCATACAGGTTTGGATCTACTTGAGGATGAGTAAATGATGACAGAATTTTCATTTTTGGGTGTACTGTCCCTTTAACATTCTAAAATGAGTAAATGTACTGCAGAGCATTTTACATCCAGTAGAGGGCGATATAGTGTCGCATAATGACTGTGGGCTATCCAGGCATCTCGCGAATGTACAGTCTTCAGCCATTAGCCGCTTTTCCACTGGCTTACAGCGAGCCGGACGGGGCTAATAGCCTCGGACCTCGAGCACAGAGGCCGAAAACTTGACGCGTTTCCACGGTCGGACCAGTAGAAAAACCTGCCCTAAACACGCCTTCAATGGACTACGTCACACAATACAAAGTTCCACCAGCGAGAGGGAGATTAATTAAATAAATTGCTAATCAAATATATCACTGTCGTTGTTTAGTCTTTATTTACAAACTTGGACAACACACGCGGCTATTGACTGACCACGAACAGGGAAATAGAACTTACTTGCGGCATTTTTGATTCGTTAATGTCTCGCGGTTTTGCTGTTTTTATTTTTCTTTGAACAATTGGGTTAAAAGTGTGTTGTAACGCAAGCCTTACTGAACATGTACCGAGTAAAATATTACTGAAAATTGATTAGTAATGCCTTACAATACTGCGTTACAGCAAAAAGTAATCCGTTACTGTAATGCATTACTTTTGTAGCGCGTTACTCCCAACACTGCTGGTGATGTTGCGTCAGCTTGAGTGTAATTTCAGTTTCTCCAGAAGTGAATCATTTACTTAATGCTTTTCTTAAAACAAAATGAACACTTTCAACTAAAAGCAAAAAAAAATTGCATTTTGCATTTTGGCCGTTCATTTTTAAGGATCTGAAAACACAAACTTTTGAAAACAATGCACAAGTTTTTGTAAATGACACCTTTATCATCTCCGTCTAAGCTATACAAACATAAATGTTCAGTCTATAGGCATGCAGGAGTTTCATCACTAATACTGGCCTGGCATGCATTATACAGCGTTTTAGTCATGTTCACGGATCCGTGTGAACGGGGATTGTTTTGACAGTGTTGTTGCCTGTATGCAATTTTTTTCCGAAAATATAAAGGAATAACTGTTACACTTTATTTTAAGGTGTCCTTGTTACAGTGTAATATTAATTAGCTTCATGTACTTACTATATGGTTAGGATTAGGGTTTGGTTCAGGGTTATTTGCATGTAATAATTTATTGTTGTTATAATAGTAAATACATGCAACATGTTCAGTGTTGGGCTCGTTACTCAAATAATGTAATATATTACTCATTACTAGTTACTCCTTTCAAAAGTAATATTGTTACTTTACTTA
>JALXFT010003387.1:87500-122500 GCA_023376895.1 Aspiorhynchus laticeps
ACTGACTTTATACATAAAATCCGAAAATCGTACGTTTGTAAACTGCACACTTGTAAATATATCTGTACATCCATTAATTTAAACAGTTACATTTCTCTATATTTCTACTTCTGTATATAGTGCATTATTTAATTTTCTGTTTTTCTTATATTAGTGTTATACTCTATCTCTGCTGTGTAATTCCTATCTGCTGCACTAGTTTGCTCTATGTCTTCACTGGAAGCTCAAGTCAAATTCCTTGTGTGTAAACATACTTGTAATAAATGATTTTTATTAACAAGGTTCGGGAGGAGCACGATCAGATAATCAACTAATTTGGCGCAGGTGCAACTCGTTTAGCTAACTATCCTAACGAGCACAATACGTGTATATACAGTATATATGCAGCCTGCCTACCTCTGTCCAATGACAGTTTTCCGGCATCCCTCCTCCACCCCAACTCATCACCCCTAATCTGTTTTTATCCCATATTAGGGATAAGGGGGAGTTCTCTGGGTTCGGGCCATATTCCGGGCTCGGAGCCCTCCCCCAGGACAGCAAGCCAAAATATGCTTACTATTTGCTATCAGATTAGATGTAAGGGTGAACTCGTGAAAGCTCTTTCTGACTTCTGAAGGTATAACACCAGAAGACCATTAACAATAAATGTTCTGTGAAAACCATGAACAGCAGCTTTCAGTCTGTCACCATGATGCACACATGAAATATCAGACATACAGTAGTAGTTCTGCACAGGTTTTTTATTCAATTGCGCAGCTTTTCCATTGTTTTTTCTATGTAAACATTGACGCGTTTGACTGTTGCACTTGCGTCTCTTGCATGAAACGGCATTATAAAAACGCGGCGCTCAAGTTAAAAGAAGTTCACTCCCTATCTTCTTGCATTTTGTCCTATTCCACCACCCGCGTCGCATCTTTGTCAACACAAAAGCGTGTTCTGTGTGAATGGCGCCCGCACTGAGGATCTATAATCGAGAACGACGCCTAGCCATATGAGCGCGTCACACGTGAGCGGTTAATCACGTGCGCCGATATGCGGTTGGATTGTTAATTTTTCTTTAGTATGTTATCATTGGCATATTGTCAAAGTGTCTAATTCTAACGCCTGGTAATATTTCTATTCAAAAATCGCAATTCCTCAATTTATAAAAAATAAAATCGTGGCAAAACATTAAATTCGAATTAATCAATAAAATCAAAAAATCGCCCAGCCCTACATCATTGAATTCAGGGATGTCATCGTCCAGCTCAGTTCTAATAGTATCTGCGCAATCAAGTAGACGGTATTGCTGGAAATTAAGTGTCCCCAAGGAACCGAAACTCCATCAGAGACAGAATGGAGGAAAAAAACCTTGGGAGAAACCAGGCTCAGTCGGGGGGGGCAGTTCTCCTCTGGCCAGACGACCCAGCAGTTTGTGCAGGACTCATCTGGTTCCCGTGGTCTTGTCCCGATGGCCGTCTAGGAGACGAGGTCTTCACTGGGGATCTGACTCTTATACCCCCTTTCCACCAGCAGGAGCCAGGTGCTGGTTCAGAGCCAGTGCTACTGCCAGTTCTTAGTTGGTTCGACTCGCGAGCCCTTTAAGAACCGGTTGCTTTTCCACAGAGCCAATACAGAGCCAGGACTTACGTCACTGAATACGTTTCATGTTTCGTTTCACTAGCGCGGCAGCGCCAAACACAACAGACTTGTTCGAGGTGCATCAGCGCCACTCAGATCGATCGGCACACAACACACTAAAGCACCGCGAGAGCGATCCAAAAGCATAAAGAGCCGTCAGCTTTCCAGTCGCTCCCGCAGCACCCCGATGCCTCCGCGCAGCGCCGATCCATCCCGAACAAGCCTAAACTATCAACAATGGCGGACATTGTGTTGTTATTGACGTTCATGGCTTTGCAAATCTACATCGGCATCCAAACACGGCGAATCCAACGTGTCCGTGTTTAGCTGCTATTTCAAATATGGCGGTCCACTGTTTCTTTCATCTTGTTGGTCAAGGTAACCCCGCCCCAGCCCCTGATGTAAGCGGTTCTTCCTTCTAGCCCAGCAATGTTTTGGTGCTACTTACGAACCGCTTTCCCTGGTTCGGAGCTGGTGCTTTGGGTGTCGAAAGACAAAGAACCGGTTTGAAACCAGGCTCTGGCTCTGAACCAGCACTGGAACTGCCTTGGTGGAAAAGGCGTATAAGGCTCATCTACAACCCGAATTCCGGAAATGTTGGGACGTTTTTTAAATTTGAATAAAATGAAAACTAAAAGAATTTCAAATCACATGAGCAAATATATTATTCACAATAGAACATAGATAAAATAAGAAATGTTTAAACTGAGAAATGTAAAAATTTTATGCACAAAATGAGCTCATTTCAAATTTGACGTGTTTGAATCATCGGTATTATTTCTGTGATTGTGTTCGGTGCAGAAATCACACACTCTTTCAGCTCTGTGGAGTGTTTTCAGCGCATGCATTATAATATTTCCATCACAAAGCTGAATTATTGACTTTTCAGTGCTTTGATATGGACGCTCTCTGGTTCCCGCGCGTGTGAATGTGGCCAGTGACCCGCAGAACGGACACAACGCATTCGTTCAGGCCCGGCTCTTTCATTCAGCGCCTCCTCCTCCTCCGCGCCGTAATTTAAGAGGCTGAAAGGCTCTTGAAGATGCTTTGGCCGCGGCAGATGGAGGGAGTTTGGGAGGCTAGCGGGTGGCGATAGGCTAATTTGAGCAGCACAATGCCGGCATGCTTTCAAATGCAGAGCAGGAGGCTTTGATGAGCACGGGATGAAAGCGCAGGGAGCCCAGCGGACGACGAGGGCCCTTTGTTCCAAACAAGAAGGCATCTGCTGGGCTTTGCCCTCCTCTCTGGGACGAGCCCCTGTAACAATGACGGACGGGGCCAGAGAGTGTCACCGGTGCTGATGAAAAGAGCTTGAGTGTGTGTGTGAGTGTGTGTGTGTGTGTGTGTGTGTGTGTGAGAGAGAGAGTGTGTGTGTGTGTGTGTGTGTGTGTGAGAGTGAGAGAGAGTGTGTGTGTGTGTAGGTGAGTGTGTGAGTGTGTGTGTGTGAGTGGTGTGTGTGTGTGTGTGTGTGTTAGTAGGTGAGTGTGTGTGAGTGTGTGTGTGTGTGTGTGTGTGTGTGTGTGTGTGATGTGTGATGTGTGAGTGTGAGTGTGTGTGTGAGTGTGTGAGTGTGTGTGTGTGTGTGTGTGTGAGTGTGTGTGTGGTGTGTGTGTGTGTGTATGTGTGAGTGTGAGTGTGAGTGTGTGTGTGTGTGGTGTGTGTGTGAGTGTGAGTGTGAGTGTGTGTGTGTGAGTGTGAGTGTGTGTGGTGTGTGTGTGTGTGTGTGTGTGTGTGTATGTGTGGTGTGTGTGTGTGTGTGCGTTGCGTTGCGTATGCGTGAGTGTGGTGTGTGTGTGTGTGTGTGTGTGTGTGTGTGTGCGTGTGGTATGCGTAGTGGTGGTGTGTGTGTGTGTGTGTGTGTGTGTAAACACTGAGGAATTTCATGGTGACACAATGGTGAGCTGTAGCAACAAAAAGCAGCAGCTAGAACTAATTGAGAGAAACTCTCCTCCGCGGAGCCTTTGATCTGTGAGAGATTCACTCACGCTTCAGGAGCGTCAGACACACACACTTCTGCTTCTAGTCAGTCTTCACTAGGACTAGTCCTCATATACTGAGTGTGTAAGTGCAGTGTTTGTGATCCACATGTACTTTACTACGTGATCAGACTCACTTCAGACGGGACAAATCCAGCTATCAAACACCTGCAACACTATTCTGATAAAGTTAAAATCTTCATTATAAAGTGATTTTTCAAAGTTAATGTTTCAGCTGCACTCCCTTAGAAACCAAAAACCATCCCTGTACACATATCACAGCAGATTGTTCCTCCATAATGTCTATATATTACAGACACATGTGTTTTATGAATTACTTAGCACCTTATTTTAATACGTTGTATTGTTATGGTGCGAGAAACCTATTGGAATTGCTCCATTTATTATTTTTATTATAATTCTAAAATGAATAGCATTTTTGAGGGTCTAAACACGCTGGAAAACTCATATAACTTTGCACACATGTCAGAAGTGGTGAACATTTATGTCTAATATGGGTTTCAGAAGTGAATGTGGCAAAATGACTCGATAGCGCCACCTATACACGTTCAACGAAGTGCCCCTCAAGCTATGTTTCACGTACATGTACAAAAATCGGTACACTCATGCAACGCACCGATACCTACAGAAAAGTCTCTTGGAGCGAAATCCAAAACCAAACAGAAAATCAGTTATTTTGAATTTTCTCAGCAAATTTTATGTTGTTTTTGCCATTTTCAGGTGTTATTGTAATTATGCATATTTATTTTTCTTGTCATTACATTACAGTTTTGTTTTTAACACTTTGGTAATATTGTATGCACACGTAGTGATACCAATAAAGTACACTAACATTTAAAACTTAAATAAAAGATTATTAGAATATGTTGTTAATACTTTCTACTCAAATTTCATGTTTAATTCTATCTCTTTTTATTTCTTTGTCACTATTTGTGAATTGTACTAGCAATATGGAGGACGAGAAATGACTTAAGTATAAATAAATGAATAAATACATATTTCAGAAATAAATAAATAAGTGTAAAATACATAAATAAATAAATGAAGAAATACATAAATAATTAAATGTAGAAATACATAAATAAATGCTGAAATAAATAATTAAATGTAGAAATACATAAGTAAATAAATGAATAATTAAATGCTGAAATAAATAAATAAATGCAGAAAAATTTAAATAAATGAGTGAGTGAGTGAGTGAGTGAATGAATTAATAATTAATTAAATGCTGAAATAAATAAATGCAGATATGCATAAATTAATGAATAAATAAATAAATAATTTTGTCAAAGGTGTCATTTTTAATTGCGCTATTTTTGTATTTTTGTGTTATACTACATTTATTTCAACTTTTATTTATGTATTTCTTAGGGGTGACCCGAATCGTCGACGATTCGATGCTTGGATAGGAGGAGCCTGATTCGACTCACAGTCGAATATTCGCGGGGTGTTATGATCGTGCCATTATGGCTATATGGGGGTGCTCAAATGTCTGATTCCACAGAGAACTACCGGTTTTCTCCTAATAAGTTAATACAGCCTATTGTGATAATGGCTGTAAATAAAGAAAGAAGCTATAAATAAATATTTTAACATGCATGAATAAATCCAACCACCCCTATAGATTGAAGTTTCACTTTCCATAATCCGTGACCGACAGGAGCGGCAGGGATTTAAATCTTTAAAATGACTCAAATTGACACAGGCAGAGTGAAAGACAGGATTTTTTTTTCGATCAGGTAGGGTACAAGTTATTTCAAAACATTTTGGCCGCTTTATATATCATGTATATAGGCCTACTATTATTTATCTCGTATGAGATGCATTTGGTTGAGTTGCGCTGCAGTAAAAGCGCTTAGTACGGTGATTATCTCTTCAGCAGCATCGCGAGCAGGACAAACAACAATAATATTAATGACTATGACTGGGACTGTCATATACATAACATTATAATGAGAACACTATTATAATAAAACGCTGTTAATTTTGAGTTTAGCTGCCGTGTTTCTGCACGTTGTTGCATGATGAACGCGTCCACATAAGGAGTTCATTCAGAGCCGCGCAGACACGTTCACTTCTGCACTCGGGTCTCGGGGCATTTTGTGCAGATAGCCTGTAAAGTCGTAACATAAATAACGAAACGTATTCTGTATGAGAGAAATTAGTTAAATCCCATTCATTAAAAAAGAGCAATAATATGCTTAATTTTACTGGTCATCTTCAGCGCGAGCAGCTCAAAACAGAAATGCAGAACATTAATAACTATATAGCCTACATAACGTAATAATAAGAGCACTATTGAAAATAAATGTGAATTCTTATGGTTTTGCTGATGTTTAATGTTAACTATCTTTTAATCAAAACATAAAACTTTGTTTACCCGTTTGTATCTGCGAGGCGTCCGTTACACATTTTTTAATTACTGTCGAATGTCTAACTTGACTCTTGGTAATGTATTTTGGCCACGCCCCCAAACATATGATTCGACTATCAGTCGACTATCAGCAAGATTCGAAAATTCTGATTCGACTGAAAATCCTTAGTCAGGGACACCCCTAGTATTTCTACATTTATTTATGTATTTCTACATTTAATTATTTATTTATTTATTAATTAATTAATTCATTTATTTGTTTATTTATTTATTTCTACATTTATTTATTTATGTATTTCTACATTTAATTATTTATTTATTTATTCATTTATTTATTTATGTATTTCTACATTTATTTATTTATTTCTGCATTTATGTATTTATGTATTCATTTATTTATTTATAAGTCATTTCTCGTCCTCCATAGAGCAGTTTCTGAGTGAAAACAGTAAATCCTACAACATTTTTGGTCAGTGTGTTTAAGCATCTTTAAGAGAAGCTGTTTGGATATTAAAGAAGAGCTCAGTTTATAATGAATGATTTGAGACAAACGATATCAGCTACATTCATGCTGGGTTAAGATTGGCCCACAATGCACTGGGGCTTGCAGGGGCCAGTCGCATAAGTTAATCATCTATTTGTTTCTTTAAGACTGACCGTATCTTTTATTTAACTGTTGTAATCTGAATCTGGACAGTAAGACCAGTCTTTGGTCAGACTAGCTCTTAACCCCTTAACTGTCACCTGTGGGACGCTTGGCGCTCTATTTTTCGTTGTCTTTTTTCCCTATCAAATATTTTAGTAATCATCATTATACAGTATATCATTTGAAAGCTTAAAACCTCAAAATTCATCCTGTGAAAACCATTTTGAAATCGGATATTGCGTTACCATGGAAATGGTGCTTTAAAATCTTTTGGCAGACTCCTCCCCCTTAGTGGGCGGAGTCAAGTGTCATATTACACAATGTATTTACGGCCTTTTAGAATCAAAACTTTTTATAATCTTGACAAAATACATATCGTCGGAAAGGTCTGACTCTCACGATTCCATATGTGGTGGTATTTTTGTGATTGGAGTAATATTGCCAGAGAAATGTAGACATTTGTGACAGTAAAATGCATAAAAAAAATTCAATGGAGTTTGATGGCACCCGGTGGCTGTTTGTGGTATGACGCCATAAATAATATCTCACAGGAACCTAAATTTTTTTCATATCAACTTCAAATTTGGAACATAACTTATTTAGACAAAAGGCTTTAATTTTATATTAATTGTAGAGTAAAACCTGTTATGTAAAATATTTATTTTATATAAAATATAAAAAAATTAATACTGTGTATTTTCTTTACAGCAAATTTAAGCTTCTATAACTTTTTGTTACTTTCATATGAAATAAGAAATATTCATGATACAATTCAAGAATGCTTGTACCAGTTTCTGTTCCCATTGACTTCCACTGTATGGACAACAAGTACAATTGAAAAAGTCAATGGGAACCAAAACAGTTGAGTTACCAACCCTAGTAAAAAATGCAATATATTTAAAATACATACTAAGTATAGTTCAAATCTATTAACATATTTACTGACAGACAACTCGAGACTTACTGATATAAAAATTATTATTAAACTTTACTTGGCATACTACTTGTGTACAATGCACGTTTCTTAATATTTAGCCTAAAATGTGTTTTAATATCACTTTTGATGAGGATCGTATGATCTTTTAATAATATCAGACTTTAAATGCAAAATATGTAAAGTGTACCTGAAGTATACTCGCAATAGTTCCACTTTAGCACAATCAAATATATATTTGTTATGTTACGCGGTTGTAGACACAGATGAAGAGTAGATGAAAGGAGTATTTAATAAGCATCAACACACAATACACAATTAATAAACATCAATCCAAGAGGAGAACTGAGGATTATAAAGGCAGGGAACAAAGGAACAATCAAGAAGATTAATTAACACAGGTGATAATAATGATGATAGACTAATGAGAACCGGAACAAAACCAAATAAGGGCAAACAGGAACTAACAGAAACATACACGTAACAATATTTAATCAGCACTACTTCTGCACAATTAAAGTGCATTAAGTACAAAATTAGTTGTTCCAATTTAGCAGACTTTAAGTATACCAGGTTAGTATACTAAAAGTACAACTGCAGGACATTTTATTAAAGGAACACTCCACTTTTTTTGGAAATAGGCTCATTTTATATCTCCCCAAGAGCTAAACAGTAGAGTTTTACCGTGTTTGAATCCATTCAGTCGATGTCTGGCGGTAGCACTTTTAGCGTAGATCATTGAATCTGATTAGACCGTTAGCATCGTGCTCAAAAATGACCAAAGAGTTTCGATATTTCTCCTATTTAAAGCTTGACTCTTCTGTAGTTACATCGTGTACTAAGACCGACGGAAAATGAAAAGTTGTGATTTTCTAGGCTGATATGGCTAGGAACTATACTCTCATTCTGGCGTAATAATCAAGGAGCTTTGCTGCTGTACCATGAGTGCAATGATATTACACAACACCTGAAAGTAGTCCCCAGCTCAGTAGCCTATGATATAGCTGGGGACTACTTTCAGATGCTGCGTTTAAATAGGAGAAATATCGAAACTCTTTGATCATTTTTGAGCGAGATGCTAACGGCTAATTATCTATGCTAAGCTACGCTAAAAGTGCTACCGCCAGACTCGGCTGAATGGATTCAAAAATGGTAAAACTCAACTTTTTAACTCTTGGGGAGATATAAAATTAGCCTATTTCCAAAAAAAGTGGAGTGTTCCTTTAAGTGCATAAATATGAAAATGTATTTGTAGTATACTTAGCATGAACTAAGTATATTCATTCTTCTTCAGAATATCTTCTTTTGTGCTTCACAGAAAGCAGGTTTGGACAGCATGATGGCAGCGGTTCTGAACACTAAAGCTCTGGTGTGTGTTTCAGGTGATCTTCGCTCTGAATCAGACGCTCCTGCAGCAGGAGAGTCTCCGCGCCGGGGGTCTGCAGGTGCCGTACACCACAGAGCACCTGATCAAGCACTACAACTGTGGAGACCTCAACTCCATCATCTTCAACCACGACACCTCACAGGTACTGAGCTCCTGACACCGTCCGGCTCAAGAGAGTCACAGTGCATGAAGTCCTCCAGGACACTATACTTTTCACTTTATTCCTATGAAAACATTTTCAGATTTGATTCTTATGAACAGATAGTTTCAGATTTTTTTTTTATTTCGAGGAAACTTTAAAAACCTTACATAAAGTTTTTTTATTGGGTTTATATATATATATATATATTAGGGGTGTAACGGTTCACAAAATACACAGTGGTGTCACGGTTCGGTATGTTTTCGATACGGGGGGGGGGGGGTCAATTGTTTACGTCGCAATGTTGGAAATATTTCTGCTTTAAACCATGAAGGCGAGCCAATGGATATCACACAAGCACACGTTTCCACAATATGTATGCGTCTTAATGTCAATTAATTCACTAAAAGCAGAAAGTGAAAGTAAAAACGTAATGACGGAGCTTTCAGCATCTGACGCCACATATTCTCTCAGAGACGACGAGAGACGAATCTACTTCAACATATGCTGATAACAGTATAGCTGTTTTCATTTATTCCCTTAATATTTATTTTGTGGCCCGTACATAGTGAAAAAAAAAATGAGAAGAAACATATTTTGTGTTAAACAGGTTGTTTTTGAAAGTCGGTGCTTGAAATAAAAGCTTTTTATTTTATTGATTTTTATTGATGACCGCAGTGTTAATATTTTAATTATAGGACTATAATTTGTTGTAGGTAGCCTAATAGACTTGTTTTAATAGACCTTTTTTAAAAACATTTTAATTGAGGAGTAAATAGCCTAATCTTATCCTCGCAGTGCGTCAGTTATAAAAGTAACTTCATAATCATAGGCCTAATAAAAATAAGAATGTAACAGGCCTACATTAATTGGAAATGCCAAATGTCAATAATTGATGTTTTTGACAATATCTCTGGCTGTCGTCGATACAAGATCATCATCTTTCGACGCACCCCAGCAAGAGGAGGTTATCACGGGGCAGACAGCACGTTGTTGAGCGCAGTCGCACTGATATTTCACACACTTTTATTTTCCAAACGTAATAGGATTAGTCCAACGAATCGTTCGGTTTGTAATGCGTACCGAACCGAAAGCCTCGTACCGAACGGTTCCATACGAATACGCGTATCGGTATCGTTACACCCATAATATATATATATATATATTAGTGGTGTCAAAATTAGCGCATTAACGCAGGAGATTCATTTTTTCAGATTAACGCGTTAAAAATATTTTACGCAATTAACGCAGGGGCGGGGCTAGGGTTGGCCACCCCATTCACAACTGCTGCCTCTGTCTCTTTTTTCTTGAAAAGGATTGCATTTATTTAGATGCAGAATGTGTTTATGACCACAGCAAACGGGAGACGTTTCAGATGCGCGCATAACGTCGCCTCCGCGCCAGGCGCGAGTCAAACGAGCGCAGAAAAGGTACTGTGCTCATAGCGCGCACTCTTCAAATACACGGCGCGCGCTGTAGCCTGTATCATTTCATATCAAACAGCGAAAGAAACTACGTGCATGCAATGTCCTAGTTACGCCGTCAGTTAAGGCATGAAGTTACCAAAAAGGTGATTAAAGCTGCCTTAAAACTGTGTGCATGCATGCAATATGTTATATATGTGTCATATTTAAGAACATGTCTCTGAAATGGTTTTCAAAACTTTCCTGAGGCACCCCAGCACTGTCTCCCTCATCTAACACACCAGATTCAACTCGTCAGTTCATTAGAAGAGACTTTAAGACCTGAAGTGAGTCAGAAAGCAGCAGCAGCAATAGCAGGCAAATAATAATAACCAGCTGCTGTGATGTCTATTAATCCAAGAACAAAAGAAAAAAGAGGAAATCAATAACTTTTATAGCTTTAAGGGGTTCATCTATATTTAATTTAGAATTTAGTGTTTGATAACTTTATTCATTTTCTGTATATTTCTGCTGAAGGGCACAGGTAGCTAAGTATGTTATTTATTATAATGGGTTCGTGTGAAGATTGTTTTAAGTTCACTTAAATTTGAAGTTAAGTCTAATAAATGTTAAAATTGATATCTCTCAATTATACTGTAATGCTGAATGGCTACAGTCAATGGTTAAATATTAAGGGGGAAAACAATTTTATAGAGACATCAGTAGTATTGATATTTACATTTAGTCATTTCGCTTTTATCCAAAGCGACTTACAATTGGGGAATATCAGATATCAGTGATGCTGGCCTTCAATCATACAAAAAGATGCCATTAAAGAAATATTAAACATATATTGTCTTTATGTTGTTTGTACATTGTACATTTGAAGATTGAATGTGAAATTATAGCAATATAAAAGTATATTTAAAAACTTTAATGTTAGGTGGGATTAATCGCGATTAATTTTAGAAAAAAATTGCGATTAATTCGTTATTTTTTTTTTTATCGATTGACAGCACTAATATATATACAGTATATATAAGCAATATCACACATTGAATTTACATAAACATACATATTACATAAACATTCGATTTTGCCAAAACTATCTTCTCTGGAACAAATAATAGATTACTGAGACCAAAGATTGTTAGATTCGTTAGATTTACCCAAAATGAAATATAATTCATGATTAACCACTATAGAGACATCAGAGCCAGCGGTATATTCCAGAAGATCAGGCCGAGGTGAGGCGCTCTCTCTGCGGGTTCATGAGTGCAGAATGACCGCTGGGGTGTTTTTAACCCAACTGTTGGCTGAAAACAACCCAATCGATGGGTTTGTCCTTATTTTACCCAGCGCTGGGTTGTATTTAACCCAGCATTTTTTAGAGCAGGGGTGTCCAAACTCGGTCCTGAAGGGCCAGTGTCCTGCAGAGTTTAGATCCAACCCCAATTAGACATACCTGAAGCAGCAAATCAAGCTCTTACTAGGCATACTAGAAGCTTCCCGGCAGGTGTGTTGAGGCAGGTTGGAGCTAAACTCTGCAGGACACCGGCCCTCCAGGACCGAGTTTGGGCACCCCTGTTTTAGAGTGATCGATACTTCCGGATGAATACGCCCATCCCTAGCAATGATATCTGTGCGATTTATCCGTCCAGGTGCCGAACTTCAAGAACGCGACGCTGCCGCCGAGCGAGCAGGTGACGGCGCAGGAGATCGAGCGCTACTTCCGACAGGAGCTGATCTACAAGCGTAACGAGCGCATGGGCCGGCGCGTCCGAGCGCTGCTGGAGGAGCACCCTCACAAAACTTTCTTCTTCGCCTTCGGAGCAGGTCAGTCTCCTTCCATCTGCATGTTCTTCATGTTCTGTGTGGGTTTGTACTTCTGTGGGGTTAGTTGAGTGTGAACGGCCAGAGGCGTGTTTAACTCCGCGTGTGACTCGCGCTCTTTGATGTGGCTCGTTTTTGACCTCACTATGCAAATATCCGCCAGCGTTCGTTCGGCTGCCGGATGGTTTTTGAAACACTGCCATAGCCGCGGGAACGTAGGGGGGGGGTGGGGTGGGTCACGTGACGAGAGTGATGCGAGACACGATCCAAAAGCGTAACTTTTGTTAATAAAAGTTTAATTTCTTCGTTTCATATAAGTGAGTTTGTCTTTATTGTTGTGTGTGTGTGTGTGTGTGATTGTGTGTGTGTGTGTGTGTTATATTGTGTGTGTGTGAGTGTTATATTGTGTGTGTGTGTGTGTGTGTGTGTGATATATTGTGTGTGTGTGTGTTATATTGTGTGTGTGTGTGTGTGTGTGTGTGTGTGTGTTATATTGTGTGTTGTGTGTGTGTGTGTGTGTGTGTGTGTGTGTGTGTGTGTGTGAGAGATTGTGTGTGTGTGTGTGTGTGTGTGTGTGTGTGTTATATTGTGTGTGTGTGTGAGTGTTATAGTAGTGTGTCTGTGTTATAGTGTGTGTGTGTCTGTAAGTAGTAGTAAACATGACAATGTGTGTGTGTAAAGTGTGAAATGTGTGTGTGATTGTGTTATAGTGTGTGTAAACTTGTCCTTATATTGTGTGTGTAAAGTGTAAGTGTGTGTAGTGATGTGTGTGTGTGTGTGTGTGTGTGTGTGCTGTGTGTGTGTGTGTGTTATATTGTGTGGCTGTGTTATATTGTGTTATATGTGTGTGTGTGTGTCTGTGTGTGTGTTTATATTGTGTGTGTGTGTTGTGTGTGTGTGTGTGTGTGTTATATTGTGTGTGTGTGTGGTGTGGAGTGAGATGTGTGTCGTGTGCAGCTTTTTGTGTGTTTGTGTTATATTGTGTGTGTGTGTGTGAATGTGTGTGAAGTGAGAGATGCTGGAGTGTGTGCGCGTGTGAATTCTGGTGGTTATATCTGTGTGTGTGTGATGATGAATTATATTGGAATGTGTCTGTGTGTAAATATGTGTGTGTGTGATGTCGTGTGTGTGTGTGTGTGTGTGTGTGTGTGTGGTGTGTGTGTGGTGAAACGCTGCAGTGCTTTTAATGTTTTTGAAACACTGCTGCTATAAATAATGGAGAGCTCATGTTGCAGAGATTAAACCAGATTATGCTGTTTCTAGGAACAAATCTTGACTTTAAAGCCCTGAGAAAGTTTGTAGCCGTAGTCCTTTGATGAAGCGTCACGATAACCGACTCGCTCGCGGTTCACCGTGAGGTCATGTGTTACATCAGCGTTAAATCAAACGATGTGGAAAGTATCTGATTAGCGCTACTCAGAACAAACGACGCAAGTTATTTTGGTAGCGGAACCGCAGCTTACTTTAACGTGCAGTAATCAGAGAAACTGAACTAATGGCCATAAACCACATAGCCACATATTCTGAAGCTTCATTTAAACTCCAGAATTTGAAAACAGAGAGATTATAAAGAGGAGGAAACGTCAGCTCTGATTGACCTACTCAAACTCTGAACTCTCTCTACTCTCTCTCATCCTCATTCTCTCTCTCGCTCTCTCTCGTGGTGTGGAAGGGGAGAGTGCTAACGTGTGTCTTAGTCGTGTGAAATGTGAGTTAAGGTGAATGTGTGCAATCTCTGTGCGTGTGTGTGTGTGTGTGTGTGTGTGTGTGTGGTTGTGTCTCTGTGTGTGTGTGTGTGTGTGTGTGTTTGTGTGTGTGTGTGTGTGTGTGTGTGTGTGTGTGTGTGTATGTGTGTGTGTGAGTGTGTGTGGGGGGTCTGTGTGTGTGTGAGTGTGTGTGTGTGTGTGTGTGTGTCTCTGTGTGTGTGTGTGTGTGTGTGTGTGTGTGTGTGTGTGTGTGTGTTATAGACTGTATTGTGTTTGTGTTATATTGTGTGTGTGTGTGTGTGTGTGTGTCTGTGTGTAAAACGCTGCAGTGCTTTTACTGTAGAATGGTCCTCAACTGTGAAATTTGAGTCTTCTGAGGTGTTACTGCGTTACTCCAGCAGTAAATTATGCTGGATAGAACACTAAACATATTATTATTAGTGCTGTTTGCTACTGTCGTTTATCATTATATATTATATATAAATACACTGCTGTTCAAAAGTCTGGGATCAGTAAGATTTTAAATGTTTTTAAAGAAGTAATTTATGCTCATCAAGGCTGCATTTATTTGATCAAAAATACAGAAAACAAAACGCTAATATTGTGAAATATTATTGTAATGTAAAACAGCTGTTTTCTATGTGAATATGTGTTAAACTGTAATTTATTTCTGTGATCAAAGCTGTATTTTCAGCATCATTACTGCAGTCTTCAGTGTCACATGATCTTCAGATAATCATAATAAATATATCTTGAATTTATTTTATCAATGTTTATTTATATCTTTTTAAACCGTTGATACTTTTTTTTTTCAAGATTCTTTAATGAATAAATAGTTAAAAACAACAGCATTTACTCAAAATAGAAATATTACTGATTCCAAACTTTTGCATAGCATTGTATATCTTCATGCTTTATAGTTGCATTCATCAGATCAAATTGTTTACTTTTTGTAACAATACAAGCAATCAAGCCAGTTAAGGTTTGCTATATAGTATATATCACTGTACATGACTGTACAGTATATATGCAGATAAAGTTGGATACACTTTTAACTAATAGTTACATTTTGCAGTGATTTTAATTCAGTTGAGATGTGTAGCATATATTGCTTTATGTTTGAAGTTGTAATGTATGTTAGTGATGTGATCAAACCATTAAACGTCAGTGTGTTCTTGAGACAGCTGCATATCAATGAAGAAGTGAAGTGTGTGGGGGTTGAACGGGTAGTTAGAGGCTAGTTAATCTAGTTGTTGTGTTGTAAGTCAGCAGTGAGTGGTGTGTTTGGAGCAGTGTTTAGTTGTGGGTTTGTTTGTTTGACTGGAGCTGATAAGATAAAGAGAGCATGTTGATCAGGGTTAAAACAACAGCAGCGCCCGCGAGACAATACTCGCAATTAGCATTCCATTGTGTGCCGGCGCGCCTCATTAGCACTGATCTCAGGTCAGCGAGGAACGGAAGTAATGTATGTGTTCTAATCCTGTCAGATTCACAGCTGAGCCAATCAAAGATCACCGGAATACTGGACTCTGATTGGTCAGTGGCTTCACATCCACCATCAGGAGTTTAACTTGAGATGTCTTTTAATTCATCCAGAACTTCATGAAGCGAAATCTGCAGGACTGTGCAGTTTTAGCAATGTGGTCTGAGAAAGTCAGCTGATCATCAATCATAACTCCAAGGTTTCTGGCTGTTATGGTTGATGAGCCTAACTGGATGGTGAAATTGTGATGAAACGATGTGTTTGCTGGAACCACAAGTAGTTCTGTCTCGGATCAAGGTTGAGTTGAAGGTGATGATCCTTCATCCAGCAAGAAATGTCTTTTAGACAAGCTGAGATGCGAGCAGCTATCGTCAGATCATCAGGACGGAATGAGAGGTAGAGTTGAGTGTCATCAGCATAGCAGTGATATGAAAAGCCATGTTTCTGAATGACAGAACCTAGTGATGCCATGTAGACGGAGAAGAGAAGTGGTGCAAGAACTGAGCCCTGAGGCACCCCAGTAGTTAGATATTGCGACTTGGACACCTCACCTCTCCAAGATACCTTGAAGGACCTATCTAAGCTCAAACCACTGGAGTGCGGTTCCTGAGATGCCCTTTTTCAATAGGGTTGACAGGAGGATCTGGTGGTTAACCGTGTCAAAAGCAGTGGACAGATCCAGCAAGATAAGTATTGAAGACTTGGAAGCCGCTCAACATCAACATTTTAAAACATCATTAAAATCCACTTTCGGTTGACCCCTAATAAGCATTATGGCACTGCACAAGTATTTTTGAATGCAATGAATAAAACTGTCTCATTCAAGAATTTACATGCTTTATTCTCTCCTCGATGGGATCATTTCAGATCCACAGCAGCCCTTCATTCACATCCAGCTCAGACTGACTGCAGTGTGTGTGTGTACTTGTTTAGGCTGCATTGTAAGGACCAAATGTCCCACAAGGATAGTATTGAAGACCTGACGATCAACATTTGAACATTGTGGGAGCGCACTGCGATCCCCACGTAAGAAGGAACAAAAATTATTAAAAATAGTAAATGATGTTTATCTGAAAAGTGTAACGGTGCAAACAGGTTTTCTGTAAGGGGCTAGGTTTAGGTGTTGAGGGTTGTGGTGTGTGTGTGTGTGTGTGTGTGTGAGAGAGAGAATGAGAGAGAGAGAGAAATTTGTGTGTGAGTGAGTGAGTGAGTGAAATGAGTGAGTGAGTGAGTGAAGAGAGAGAGAGAGAGAGAGTGTGTGTGTCAGTGAGTGTGACTGTGTGTGTGTGTGAGTGTGTGAGTGTGAGTGTGAGTAAGTGAGTGAGTGTGTGTGTGTGAGTGAGAGTGAGAGTGAGAGAGAGAGAGAGAGAGTGAGTGTGAGTGTGAGTGTGAGTGAGTGTGAGTGTGAGTGTGTGTGTGTGTGAGAGAGAGAGAGAGAGTGTGAGTGTGTGTGTGGTGTGCTGTGTGAGTGTGTGAGTGTGGTGTGCGTGTGGTGTGTGTGAGTGTCTGTGTGTGAGTGTCTGTGTCTGTGTGTGTGTGTGTGTGTGTGTGCTGTGTGTGTGTGTGAGTGTGAGTGTGAGTGTGTGTGTGTGTGTGTGTGTGTGTGTGTGAGTGAGTGTGAGTGTGAGTGTGAGTGAGTGTGAGTGTGAGTGTGTGTGTGTGTGAGAGAGAGAGAGAGAGAGAGAGAGTGTGTGTGTGTGTGTGTGTGAGTGTGAGTGTGCGTGTGTGTGTGTGAGTGTCTGTGTGTGTGTGTCTGTGTCTGTGTGTGTGTCTGTGTGTGTGTGTGTGTGAGTGAGTGTGAGTGTGAGTGTGAGTGAGTGTGTGTGTCTGTGTGTGTGTGTGTGTGGTGGTGTGAGTGAGAGTGAGTGTGTGTGTTGTGTTGTGTTGTGTTGTGTTGTGTGTGAGTGTCCGTGTCCGTGTCCGTGTCCGTGTCCGTGTGTGTGTGTGTTCTGTGTCTGTGTGTGTGTACATGGATCTGAAATAATCCCGAGGCTGTGAGTGTTTGGTGTTTTAGGCTGGTTTCTCGTTCTCGTGGGATTGCGTATCTCTGGCACGATCTCTCTGCGTCTCTCGTTGCCAAACAAAGCAGAGCTGAACGCGGAGGCCGATCACTCACAGGATGGTTTCAGCTCGATGGATTCAGTGTGAAAACAAACAGCTGCGCTGATGTTCGCATGTACGGTGCGTTGCGTGTCAAGACTTTGTTTAAATCTCATCTAATCCTGGAGCGAGATCTGCGCCGTCAGTCTAATCATGCGAGCTGCACCGCAGTACTTTACACCATCACAAAACATGAACCAAGAAATGAAAAGTCGGTAGTAGACATGCCATGTGAAGCAGAAGATCACGGCACTCGCAACACCAAGGTCATGGGTCCGATTCCCAGTGAAAGCAAGATCTGATAAAATACATACCTTGATTGCAATGCAAGTCGCTTTAGATTAATAAATCTGTCAAATGCATTAATGAGAATGTAAATGTCAGCAGCTGAGAGCTTCATGACAAGAGCTTTTGTACATGTTCTACCAGTTACACAGGAGCTGTATAAACACAATAAAATAAAACCAAACTAAATAAAACAGAAAAACACTATAGGTCTAGATTACAAAAATATTAAAAAATATGGGTATGATAAAAAATTCTAAAATGTTTTCTGGAAAAATACTTTTAAAAAAGCCCTTAAGAGATCTTATTTAAATCATTGTCTAACTGCATTAAAAGTAGCGCAGCTAATAAGATATTGAAATAAAATAAAATAAAAATTAAAAGCATCTGTGCTCATTTCTAAATCTGCTTAAATATATATATTTATTTTTTTTTAAAAGCATCTGTGCTAATTTCTAAATAAAATTTCTTAAAAAACATTTTCTTAAATTCTTATTTCTAAATAAAGCTGCTCATATTTTCTTAAATAACAAAAAAAAGATTTGCACTCATTTCTAAATAATCTGCTTGTGTAATTTTTTTATTTTTTTTTATTCTAATTTCTAAATAAATCTGCTTGTGTAATTTTTTTATTTTTTTTATTCTAATTTCTAAATAAAATCTGCCTAAATTTACAAAAAAGAATTTGAAAAGCAAATGCACTCATTTCTAAATCTGCTTAAATATATATCTATATAAAAACATTGTTTTGAAAAGCATCTGTGCTAATTTCTAAATAAATTTCTTAAAAAACATTTTCTTAAATTCTTATTTCTAAATAAAGCTGCTTGTATTTTTTAAAACAACTAAAAAAAACATCTGCGCTCATTTCTAAATAAATCTGTATTTTTTGTAATTTTGTAAAAAAAAAAAAAAAGTCAATTTTTTTGGGGGGGAAATTTTAATTTCCTAAATTGACAAAAAAAACAAACATTTTTTGAAAAGCACACGCACTCATTTGTGAATCAAATGTATGCCATCATCAGCTCCAGCTGTGAAACTGTGAGGAGGACGAGCAGCAGCAGGGAATGCTGGGATTACAGACCGCCGTCTCATTCAGAGACAAGCAGCGCTTTCCTCTTCAGTTTGTCTGCAGGCAAAAACATAAAACCCTGTTCCAGGTGCACGAGCCGCAGCTCGGGGTCACGTGGGGTCAGAGGTCACAGGTCACATGATCTCAGTGCATGGTCTCCAATTACGAGGGATATAGGACCGGAGTTATTCTGAAAGTATTGCTAGTATTCAGATATCAGTTTATTCGGCTCAAACGAGTAATGTTATATCATTTATGGAATGTAGTGCAGTAAAAGTTCTTGCAATTTACTTTAAACCTCTCTGTGGGACGTCTACGCTTACTTCACTATATCCCCCTGAGACCCCCCCCCCCCAAAAAAAAAAAAAAGCTTTGTGAATTTAGTATTTTTTCATGTCATTACACTGTTTAGAACGTAAGAAAAAAAAAGAAAAATTATATTTTATTCATATTTTATTCCATGCCCTCAGGACACTAGGACTCAGTTTTTCTAAAAATAAAATGGCATGAATAAACATCAAAAAGGCAAAAACAATGGGATTTTTTTTTAAATTACCAATTATTTTTTAGGTTTCAGGATTTTTTTATACTAAACTTTAAGGATGATTCTCAACTATGTTATAAAATATATAACAAAATGATTTGATATACCATTTTGTTTTATGCAATATGTGTGTAAAAAATTCCATAAACTGGTTTTTCGATTAAACGGTGTATCTATAAACTGTATCTAATTTGCATATTAATGTGTTGCTGTTGGGACAGCATGTTGAAAAAATATTTGTCATAATGGGAGTAATAAATGACCAGATTTTCATAATAATATCTAATAGATCATAAGCAAATTGAAATATAATTTATTTACCTATTCAATTGTTATGTCTCCCAAAATGCGTAATAAACACGCTTTTAGTCCTGGTGTCCTCGACATGTATGAAATTATGAATTTTTGTCATATTTGAATTTGAAAACCCATAACATTTTCCTGAAATGTTGCTTTATGACAAACAATTGGAAAATTATTTAGATTTAAATGACAATTACAAAATATAATAATATTTCCATAAGGATGTAAAATTGTTCACTAAATTAAATGTATCCATATTTAAAGACCCAGTAGAGGGAGTGGTTATGATAAAACATCCAATAATTTAATATCTCTATAAAGCTCTGAATGTGCTCTGTACAGTACATCCAGACTTAACACTGTCTCAGAGAAATACACTACAATATACTGTACACTACAGAGACACACACTACACAGCTGGGTCTCAGGAGGATATTACACATAAATCCTTATGTAATCATGACAAACTATATGTCGTTGGACAGGACTAAGACACCTAAATAGATATTTTACCACTGTTTTTTGTTACAAATTATGTAGGAGCAGTTATTTTTCTCTATCACGCTTTAGAAATCATAAAACATTACATATCAATTGAAAGCTTAAAACCTCAACCGTTTTGAAATCAGACGTTGCATTACCATGGAAATGGTGCATCAAAATCATATCACAAAATGTTTTCATTCATGAATTATACAAATGTAAGTTTGGATGGTGCACTTTCATGTCTGTGTTCAAACATATGGGTGACGGTTAAAGGGTTAAAGCTATACTTTTAAATGCTATATTTTTCAGTCATTTTTAAGTTCTCGTAGACTCGTTCATACAGCAGTAAAACACAGACGCGGCTTTCTTCCTCCTGACCCGATGCTGCGGTCAGCTATCAGACACAAACACACAGCAGTTTCTGAGCCTCAGGTCAAACACAGATCCAGATCTGAGCTGATGCTGATCTCCGTCTCTACGTCTCTCTCTGTCTCTCCGTCTCCTCTACGTCTCTCCGTCTCTCTGTCTCTCCGTCTCTACGTCTCCTCTCCGTGTCTCTCCGTCTCCTCTACGTCTCTCCGTCTCTACGTCTCTCCGTCTCCTCTCCGTGTCTCTCCGTCTCCTCTACGTCTCTACGTCACTCCGTCTCTCTGTCTCTATGTCTCTCCGTGTCTCCGTCTCTCCGTCTCTCCGTGTCTCCGTCTCTACGTCTCTCCGTCTCTACGTCTCTCCGTGTCTCCGTCTCTACGTCTCTTCGTCTCCTCTACGTCTCCCCGTCTCCTCTACGTCTCCCCGTCTCCTCTACGTCTCTCCGTCTCTCTGTCTCCTCTACGTCTCTCCGTCTCTGTCTTTCCGTCTCTCCGTCTCTCCGTGTCTCCGTCTCTACGTCTCTCCGTGTCTCCATCTCCTCTACGTCTCTCCGTCTCCTATACGTCTCTCTGTCTCCTCTACGTCTCTCCGTCTCTCTGTCTTTCCGTCTCTACGTCTCTCCGTGTCTCCGTCTCTACGTCTCTCCGTGTCTCCGTCTCTACGTCTCCCCGTCTACTCTACGTCTCCCCGTATCCTCTACGTCTCTCTGTCTCCCCGTCGTCTCTACGTCTCTCCGTCTCCCCGTCTCCTCTACGTCTCTCCGTCTCCTCTACGTCTCCCCGTCTCCTCTACGTCTCTCCGTCTCTCCGTCTCCTCTACGTCTCCCCGTCTCCTCTACGTCTCTCAGTCTCCTCTACGTCTCTCCATCTCCTCTACGTCTCCCCGTCTCCTCTCCGTCTCTACGTCTCCCCGTCTCCTCTCCGTCTCCCCGTCTCCTCTACATCTCCCCGTCTCCTCTACGTCTCTCCGTCTCTACGTCTCTCCGTCTCCCCGTCTCCCCGTCTCCTCTACGTCTCTCCGTCTCCTCTACGTCTCTCCGTCTCTATGTCTCTCCGTCTCCCCGTCATCTCTACGTCTCTCCGTCTCCTCTACGTCTCCCCGTCTCCTCTACATCTCTCTGTCTCCTCTCCGTCTCTCCGTCTCTCCGTCTCTACGTCTCTCCGTCTCCCCGTCTCCCCGTCTCCTCTACATCTCTCCGTCTCCTCTACGTCTCTCCGTCTCTATGTCTCTCCGTCTCCCCGTCATCTCTACGTCTCTCCGTCACTCCATCTCTCTGTCTCTTCGTCTCCCCGTGTCTCCGTCTCTCCTTCTCTCCGTCTCTCCGTCTCCTCTACGTCTCTCCGTGTCTCCGTCTCTATGTCTCTCCGTCTCTACGTCTCTCTGTGTCTCCTTGGCTCCGTCTCTACGTCTCTCCGTGTCTCCGTCTCTACGTCTCTCCGTCTCTACGTCTCTCCGTGTCTCCGTCTCTACGTCTCGCCATCTCTACGTCTCTCCGTGTCTCCGTCTCTACGTCTCTCCGTCTCTACGTCTCTCCGTGTCTCCGTCTCTATGTCTCTCCGTCTCCTCTACGTCTCCCCGTCTCCTCTACGTCTCTCCGTCTCTCTGTCTCCTCTACGTCTCTCCGTCTCTCTGTCTTTCCGTCTCTCCGTCTCTACATCTCTCCGTGTCTCCGTCTCTCCGTCTCTACGTCTCTCCGTGTCTCCGTCTCCTCTACATCTCTCCGTCTCCTCTACGTCTCCCCGTCTCCTCTACGTCTCTCCGTCTCTCTGTCTCCTCTACGTCTCTCCGTCTCTCTGTCTTTCTGTCTCTCCGTCTCTACGTCTCTCCGTGTCTCCGTCTCTACGTCTCTCCGTCTCTACGTCTCCCCGTCTCCTCTACGTCTCCCCGTCTCCTCTACGTCTCTCTGTCTCCTCTACGTCTCTCCGTGTCTCTACGTCTCTCCGTCTCCTCTACGTCTCTCTGTCTTTCCGTCTCTCCGTCACCTGAAGCGCAGGAGAAACACACTGGTTACTGGGGTCTGATGGACGTATCTCTGATCATTTACAGATGTTACACTTCTTATTTCCCCACACCATCCAGATCATTCCAGCAGGAGTAAACAGCCTAATCCAATCAGATCCAGCCAATTCACTAAATTCTGTTTCATTTTTTTTATCAAATTCCATGAATCCTGTGGTTTAAAATGTTCTGGATTCCATTTTTAATTAAGTTAACAATAATCAATCAAAAAATATGTCTAATAAATTGAATTGATAAAACTTTAACATTTTGATAATTTATTAAACTTTTAACAATAATAAGGCCCAATAAAATTTAGTTTTTTCTTCACAAGAAATTCTGTTGTCAGTTTTATTTTTTATAAATTATCTGTTTTATGGTTTAATGCAAATGATCTGTGGTATTAAAATTAATGCATACAACTTTTCATTTAATGGAATTATTTAAATTTAAATAATAATAAAAATCAAATAAAAAAATAATTAAAATAAAGTTTAAACATTGCTTTAAAAAAAAATTTGGCAAATAAAATGAATGCACAAAACATTTAATTTAATTATTTAAATGTAAGTAATAATAAAAATCTAATAAAAACTTGTATGAATATTTGTCAGTGTCTGAATTGCTCTGATTCAGATTCAGATCATCCGGTGTGTTACGATGGATCCAGATACAGCCCTGTTGAATAAAACAGCATATGCTGCTTAAGTATGTTTTGAAGCATGGCTGCTGGTTTAGGATGGTCATGTGCTGGTCCTAAGTAACTAGCTCCTGCTCAGGACCAGCTTAAACCAGCTCAAACCAGCAGCCATGCTTCAAAACATACCTAACCAGCATATGCTGGTTTATTCAACAGGGACACTAATGAAGTATTTTTACTATAACTATTGTTAGTTAGCTTGTTGTTGTTCTGTCTCCTGTGTCTCTTGACTGTGAAACGACGGCCGGTTCAGTGTTAACACGTTCTGGACAAACTCATTAGTGTGAAAGCATTGCTCGCTGTAGTGTGTGTTCAGGAGTGTGTGCTGTGCTGCTGATGAAGCTGCAGTCACACACACTCTGCATGTTTCTGGACTCGTGAAGCTCCGGGCCCCAGAACAGCGTGAAGGCAGAGCGAGGAACAGGATCACTTACACTCCTCTCTGAACGAGTGTGTTGTGAAGAAAACCCTCCGGAGCGGATAATGAAACATGCCCTTGTTAGTGTGCAGCGCTCTCTGCTTTCACTCACACACTTCCTGTAGCAGCAGACACACACACACACACACAGGCTCTCACTCGCGCACACACACACACACACACACACACACACACACACACACACACTCACTCACACACACACACTCACTCACACACACACACACACACACACACACACACACACACTCACACTCACACTCACACTCACTCACACACACTCACTCGCACGTGTTGGGTTTCCATGTTTTATGGGGACTCTCCATAGGCGTAATGGTTTTTATACTGTACAATCTGTATGTGCTATTGCCCTACACCTACCCTACACCTAAACTTAGCCCTCACAGGAGACATTTTGCAGTTTTAGATTTTCAAAAAACTTTATGCTGTATGATTTATAAGCTTGTTTCCTCATGGGGACCAAAAAATGTCCCCACAAGATAAAGATTTACTGGTATTACTATCTTTGTGGGGACATTTGGTCCCCAGGACGTGATAAATACCAGTACGCGCACACACACACACACACACACACACACACACACACACACTCACACTCACACTCACACTCACACTCACTCACACACACTCACTCACACACACACACACACACACACACACACACACACACACACACACTCACACTCACTCACACACACACACTCACACACACACACACACACACACTCACATGTTGGTTTTTGTGGTTTATGGGGACTCTCCATAGGCGTAATGGTTTTTATACTGAACAAACTGTGTGTGCTATTGCCCTACACCTACCCTACACCTAAACTTAGCCCTCACAGGAGACTGTGTGCATTTTTAGATTTTCAAAAACACACCATTTAGTATGTTTTTTAAGCCTTTTGAATTACGGGGACATAGACAGTGTCCTCATAAACCACCTTCAAATTGTAATACCTCTGTCATACCCATGTTATTATACAAATTTGTGTCCTCATAAACCACATAAACCCGCACACTGACACACACAGGCTCTCACTCGCGCACACACACACACACACACACACACACTCATACACTCACACACACACACACACTCACTCACTCACTCACTCACTCACTCACTCACTCACTCACTCACACACACACACACACACACACACACACACACACACACTTCTGCACAATTGAAGCACATTAAGCACAAAATTAGTCATTCCAATTTAGCATACTCATGCCAGTTTATAACACTAAAAGTACAACTGCAGGGTATTTTATTCATAAAATAAATAAAGTACATAAATATGAAAATGTATTTGTAGTATACTTAGCGTGAAATAAATGCATTTCATATACATTTAAGTATCTATTTTTCACTAGGGTGGTGTCTTCTTCCATCTTGATTGTGATCAGTTTTGGGTTATTTCTGAGCACATTAAAGGCTGTATTTGCGAGGCTTGTTTTGTCTTGTTTGAAGCCGCTGGCTCAGGTTTGTGTATTCATCCGTCTCTGGTCTGGTTCTCTGTGTAAAGTCTCAGCTCTTTGTTGAGTGTTTCCTAGTAAAGCGACCCGTGTCTGTAGAAGCGTATCTCACTCTGGCATCGCTCGGCGTCACATTCCCTCTTTTGTGCACTAGCTGCGGTCGTTCCCTGTCTGTACAGACTTCACTCGTTCACCCTCAACTTCAGCAGAGTCTCTCTTTCATTATAATCAGCGGATGTTATCAGTGTATCTGCCCACATGTGTGAGGAAAAACATCTGCAGTGTTCAGACAGGGTTTCACAATCACTCTCTCATCGCTTTCCTTTCATTTACCTGATTTTACTGTTGTTTTACTGCACTGTTCTGATGCGTTATCCGTTTGATGAAATCCAAAGCATGTTTTGAGTTAAACACGAATCTTGTAGCTCGGTAGCTGGTCATGTTTATCAAGAGATGTGGTGCTATTATTACATAAGCAGTTCTTTTATTTTATTTTTCAAATTGTGTTAATAACCTTTGTTTTAATCATGGTTTTTAACGCTTTGCAAATCCACCTTTATAAACTATTTACTGGCGAATTACGATTTATTTCTCTTCTGCTCACCAAGGCTGCATTTATTTGATTACAAATATTGTACATAAATAGCTAAATATTATTATAATGTAAATCAGCTGTTTTCTATGTGAATATGTGTTAAACTGTAATTTATTTCTGTGATCAAAGCTGTATTTTCAGCATCATTACTCCAGTCTTCAGTGTCACATGATCTTCAGAAATCATAATAATATACTGATTTGCTGCTCAAGAAACATTTATGATTATTATAATTAATATTTATATTTATCAAGGAATGTTTAGATTTGTAATCCTCTTTTTAATTTTATATTATAATTTTATAATACAACTGTATTTTGCATTTCAAGTAAATGAATCTTGATTTAAGAATGTTTAGATATTGTCCTGGAAAACTAGACACAGATATTAAAATCTTTTCTTTAGTGTTGTTTTATAGTTGGATCAGACTGAAAGATTATTAGTGATGAATCAGAGTCTGTAATGATTATAAACACAAAGATGCTTTGATGAGACAATATAGGATCAGTTTTTATCGACTTCAAAGTTAATGCTCACTAATGAACTAGTTAATGCTCACTAATGGACTAGTTAATGCTCACTAATGGAGTAGTTAATTCTCACTAATGGACTAGTTAATGCTCACTAATGGAATAGTTAATGCTCACTAATGGACTAGTTAATGCTCACTAATGGACTAGTTAATGCTCACTAATGGACTAGTTAATGCTCACTAATGGACTAGTTAATGCTCACTAATGGACTAGTTAATGCTCACTAATGGAGTAGTTAATGCTAACTAATGGACTTGTTAATGCTCACTAATGGACTTGTTAATGCTCACTAATGGACTAGTTAATGCTCACTAATGGAGTAGTTAATGCTCACTAATGGACTTGTTAATGCTCACTAATGGACTAGTTAATGCTCACTAATGGACTAGTTCATGCTAACTAATGGACTTGTTAATGCTCACTAATGGACTTGTTAATGCTCACTAATGGACTAGTTAATGCTCACTAATGGACTAGTTCATGCTAACTAATGGACTTGTTAATGCTCACTAATGGACTAGTTAATGACATTTCTGATTATTATCAATGTTGAACACAGTTGTGCTGCACAATATTTTTGTGGAAACTGTGATGCATTCAAAATTATTTTTACTCATCAATGATGAATTAACAGTGACATTAAAGATTTATAATGTTCTTTTGAACTTTCTACTCAAAGAATCCTGAAAAAAAGTTATCACCTTTTTTTTAAACAAATTTGGAAAAAAATGAACAAAGCACAACTGTTTGTGAGCGACACAGCTGTCAGTTTTGTTCATGTGCTGTGTTCAGTCTTGTTTTATTGGAGTGTGTGTGTCTCCGTCCCTTCAGCGTTTCGTTAGCGACTGACAGCCTGTGTTATTCACCGAAGCGCCGTCGTCAAGCTCTCAGTGTTAAAGCATGTTAACTGCCATTAAACATTCCTCCACAGACACCACTTCCAACTAAAATACCACAGTATTGTAAAAACATGCTGAAGTTGTTTTATTCGTGCCTTTAACTCGTCGTCCACTTATCACAGACTTTAGAGCGACCGAGGAGACTCGAGACGAGACGAAGTGCCTTTTAAGTTGCCTTCAGCAATAACTGTGACTTATGAAATTTCCCTGACTGAAGGAATCATGACTTCAGATTTGGACGGAGGAGCAGAGAGTATTAATGAGAGCGCTGAAATAACACTGGGAGATTTTATTTGGCTTTGCTTCTTTGTTGGACTTAATGCACGACGTCTAATAATCAAAACTGAAGAAAAATGCATTTATGCCAAGACTCGAGCTTCCAACAACAACTAACTATTCATTGCACCTTGTTAAAATCAGCAGGGTGTGGCTTTGCATCGACTTTTGAATTCATGCATTTTAATGGAAATAATGTTGGACATGCAACCTTTTTCCAATGCAGGTAATTCCAGCCACATTTCCAGTGTTCACATGAGAAGAGCTTATATATTGAGTTTATAGATTCAGGGAACCCCCGAATGAGGATATTCTGTCTAGTCTAGGAATAGTTGACCTAAAAATGAACATGTGCTGTAAATGTGTTCACTCTCAGTTCATCCAAGGATGAGTTTGTTTCTTCATCAGGTTTGTATAAATGTGTCTCTGCATCAGTGTCTCAGCAATGGATGCTCTGCAGTGAATGGGTGCCGTCAGAATGAGAGTCTGATAAAAACATCACAATAATCCACAGCACTCCAGTCCATCAGTTAACATCTGGAGAAGACAAAAGATTTAAAGTTTAGAGTGTTTTGTCTTGTAAATGCTGCTTGATCTGATGCAGATTTCTCTCCTGATTCAGACCAGAACACTTTTTCACTGAGGAAGAGTTATTATGGATTATGGACTCTATGTATTTGAGTTAAAAACATCTTAATGATGGATTTGATTTTTATAAACACACATCTTTTGGCTTCAGAAGACATTAATTGATGGACTGAAGCAGTGTTGGGGAACGTTATTTTTAAAAGTAGCACATTACAATATTGTGTTACTCTATAAAAAAGTAACTACTTGGAAAGTAGTGCATTACGTTACTTTTGCGTTACTTTTTGTCACCTGAGCTGGGCTTGCTTATTTATTTTTAATAACAAGAAAACCCAAAATTAGTATTTTTGGTGACTATAAAGGCCCTTTGACAGCAGAAGTGAGATGAATAATGCTGAGTCTGAAGAAGCGTCTCTGAGTTCTCTCCACATGAGGATAGGAGAGCCGTCACTCAATACATGGACAACAAAGTTACTTATTTGAACTCAGAAATGTTCTTGTAAATTAAAAAGTAATGCATTACTAGTTACTTGAAAAAGAGTCATCTGATTATGTAACTCACGTTACTTGTAATGCATTACTCCCAACACTGGACCAGAGCCATGAAGATAATTTGTGGATTATTGTGATGTTTTTATCAGACTCTCATTCTGACGGCACCCATTCACTGCAGAGCATCCATTGCTGAGACACTGATGCAGAGACACATGACACAACTCATCCTGATCTTGTATGGCCTGAGGGTGAACACATTTTCATTTTGGGGTGAACTACTTCTTTAACTCCATGAAGAACTCATTGTGTCAAGTGCTCAGCTTTAGTCTGATTTGCTGTGATGTGGCAGTCAATGATAATCTCAGCTCTAGACTGTGTTTCTCTGCTCCTGTAGTGTTACACTGGACAGCAGGGTTGTGGTCAGTTACCTCCATTAGCTCTGGTTTGGTCCTCGGGTCAGTCAGAGGTCAGCACAGGAGCCGCTCTGTCCGGCTGTTAAATATCAAAGCTCAGCCTCGGCGAGTCTGTACATTTTCAGCATAATTACCTGGTTTACTGGGTTTAGGGTTTCTCGACTGGTGGCATCAGGCTAATGATAGTCGTAGAGCAGTGTTTTATTGATGCACAAACCGCACATCGTCTTGTTCTTCGTGTATCAGCATTAATCAGAGTTTAATTCCAGATGATCTGCGTCTGTGGATGAAGACAAATAACAGCCGTGGTTTAGTAAGTCCATAATCTGCCCATAAGCAGAGGCTAAATATAAGACCAATGAGACGTGATACGTGTATTAGCTGGAAACGTCTGAGGTTTCTGTGGGTGAATGAAGCGGAGCGCTGCTTTATTTCTTTTATTGCAAACAGCAGCATCTGATTAATAATGGTGACAGAAATACTAGCTGAGACTGCAGTGGGTTTCCAATCACATGTTCTTACACTGCAAGAAATGATTGTCTTCTTCTGTAATTTTGTCATGTTTTCCAGCACAAATAGGAAAGCAAGGTGAGTTTATTTATAAAGCATGTTTCATACATTACGGTAATTCAAAATGCTTTACAAAAAAAATTAATTCATAAGAAATATAAAGTTCTACATTAAATATGAGGGACATAAAAGGAAAAATATAATAAAAAATGCAAAAATAAAAGGAGGATTAAAAATCTAAACATTCTTTGATAAATATAAATATTAATTAGGGAAGAACACAACTTAATATCTTAAGTTGTTTTACTTCTGTGTATTTGTGTCTTGTTTTCTGAAAAAAATTATCAAAATTTATGCATAAAACAAGAAAAATATCTGCCAACTGGTCAAAAAAAAATCAAAGGGAAAACAAGACTCCATCAGCAGATATTTGTTCTTGTTTTAAGCATAAACTCAATTTATTTGTCAGAAAACAAGACTTAATAAATACACGGTCACTTAAAAAGTAAAATGACTTAAGATATTAAGTTGTGTTTTCCCTGATTAATATTTATATTATTAATGTTTAGATTTGTAGTCCTCTTTTTATTTTTGTATTATAATTTTATAATACAACTGTATTTTGCATTTCAAGTAAATGTATCTTGATTTAAGAATGTTTAGATATTGTCCTGGAAAACTAGACACAGATATTAAAATCTTTTCTTTAGTGTTGTTTTATAGTTGGATCAGACTGAAAGATTATTAGTGATGAATCAGTGTCTGTAATGATTAGAAACACAAAGATGCTTTGATGAGACAATATAGGATCAGTTTTTATCGACTTCAGAGTAGTTAATGCTCACTAATGGACTAGTTAATGCTCACTAATGGACTAGTTAATGCTCACTAATGGACTAGTTAATGCTCACTAATGGACTAGTTAATGCTCACTAATGGACTAGTTAATGCTCACTAATGGACTAGTTAATGCTCACTAATAGACTAGTTAATGTTCACTAATGGAGTAGTTAATGCTCACTAATGGAGTAGTTAATGCTCACTAATGGAGTAGTTAATGCTCACTTATGGATTAGTTAATACTCACTAATGAACTAGTTAATGCTCATTAATGGACTAGTTAATGCTCACTAATGGACTTGTTAATGCTCACTAATGGACTAGATGATGCTCACTAATGGAGTAGTTAATGCTCACTTATGGATCAGTTAATACTCACTAATGAACTAGTTAATGCTCATTAATGGACTAGTTAATGCTCATTAATGGACTAGTTAATGCTCGCTAATGGACTTGTTAATGCTCACTAATGGACTAGATGATGCTCTCTAATGGACTAGTTAATGCTCACTAATGGACTAGTTAATGCTCACTAATGGACTAGTTAATGCTCATTAATGGACTAGTTAATGCTCGCTAATGGACTTGTTAATGCTCACTAATGGACTAGATGATGCTCTCTAATGGACTAGTTAATGCTCACTAATGGACTAGTTAATGCTCACTAATGGACTAGTTAATGCTCACTAATGGAGTAGTTAATGTTCACTAATGGACTAGTTAATGCTCACTAATGGAGTAGTTAATGTTCACTAATGGAGTAGTTAATGTTCACTAATGGAGTAGTTAATGCTCACTAATGGAGTAGTTAATGCTCACTAATGGAGTAGTTAATGCTCACTAATGGAGTAGTTAATGCTCACTTATGGATTAGTTAATACTCACTAATGAACTAGTTAATGCTCATTAATGGACTAGTTAATGCTCACTAATGGACTTGTTAATGCTCACTAATGGACTAGATGATGCTCACTAATGGAGTAGTTAATACTTACTAATGGACTAGTTAATGCTCACAAATGGACTTGGTAATGCTCACTAATGGAGTAGTTAATGCTCACTAATGGAGTAGTTAATGCTCACTTATGGATTAGTTAATGCTCACTAATGAACTAGTTAATGATCATTAATATGGACTAGTTAATGCTCACTAATGGACTTGTTAATGCTCACTAATGGAGTAGTTAATGCTCACTAATGGACTTGTTAATGCTCACTAATGGAGTAGTTAATGCTCACTAATTGACTTTTTAATGATCACTAATGGGCTTGTTCATGTTCACTAATGGACTTGTTAATGCTCACTAATGGACTAGTTAATGATGTCTTTAGCGTGGCAGGATCTCCTGCGCAGAGTAATGTCTGCGCAAACATCTGCGCCGCCGCTGCGTTTGTTTATCCAGCACGCGCCTCTCAGCTCCTGCTCAACATCTCTTATATAAATATTACAGCGTATGGAAAATAAACTCTGTTAAATATGTGCCATTTGCTCTAATAATCGGAGCGCCGCTGAAGGACACAGGCTGCTTTCTGGGGTCTGGATGTCTGCGAAGCGTTTCCACCTGACGGCATGAATGCGCTCAGTATGCCACAGGCCCTAAGAAAACAAGCACGCTAAAAGCCTGAGCTCAGGAAGTTTTGAATAAAAGCTTTTAGGTGGTTAGCAGCTCTTATCTCAGCCGTCCATCGGCTCTTCGCTCTCTGCTCATTGACTTTGGCGTGTTCTCAACCGCTCGCTCATCGATCAATACGGCCATTCAGTGCTGCGTTTCCAGTGTAACTCTGCTGAACTAGTAAACAGCACATAGTACACAGCACATAGTATGATGCAGTGTTGCAGAAATGAACTAGATAGTTCACTCACATCGACTCCATCGTGAAAAGGCCCAGCAGAGAATGTACTGTCTTCATCAGCTGAAAAAGTTCAACCTGCCACAGGCGCACATGACACAGTTTTACTCTGCTGTTATTGAGTCGGTTCTGTGCTCTTCTATAACTGTATGGTTTAGGTCAGCCAGCAAATCAGATATAAGAAGACTGCAGCGGACTGTTAGGACAGCAGAAAGGATGATTGGTGTGTACGTGCCCAGCCTTCAAGATTTGTACTACTCCAGAGTGAAGAAACGGGCAGGTAACATCATCACAGACCCCTCTCACCCTGGACACGACCTGTTTGCGCTTCTCCCTTCAGGCAGACGCTACAGATCTCTGTGCACTAGAACATCTAGGCATAAAAACAGTTTTTTCCCCTATGCCATCTCCAGCCTAAACCACTAACACAGGAATTATTACCTGTGTTCTGTAATTCTCTAACCCTAATTCTTGCCTGTCAATTCATCCCCGATCTCTAATTATTTACTCTCTCTAGTACTATGTAAATATTTATGCATCATTTTCTATACAGCTGTATATATAGAGTAAATAAGGCACAAATCTTTACATAAATCTTCTGTTCCAGATTCAGACACATTATTATTACAATAGTTATTTAAATGTTCTGTTCTCATGTCAGATATGTATGTATGTATGTATGTATGTATGTATGCATGTATGTATGCATGTATGTACCAAGAGCTTCTTAAAAACCACAACAAATTCCTTGTGTGTTTGCACACACTTGGCGAATAAAGCTGATTCTGATTCTGATAGTTGTGACTGCTTCCTGAAACCATATTAACATGGTCACACCATCGTTTGAACCACATTGATTCCACAGTTAATGAACCATTACCATGAACTATGTCATTAATGGCAGTGGTGGAGTAATAACCTCTGCTAATTAACTGATTCAATGAATACTTTTTTTTCAGTTTAAGACCCCAGATTATGTAGTTTCAATGTAAACGTGATTTTAAAAATGATTAATTGAATTCACTATTTCTTTTTTAAGGTAAGTGGTTGCAATCAATTTATTTTAGCTACATTTAAATAAACAAATGTTGCTGACAATTAGTCAACTAAATTTGTTTATTTAAATGTAGCTAAAATAAATTGATTGCAACCACTTACCTTAAAAAAATTAGCATCATTTTTTTCAGTGTACTATTATTTGAGAATTGAAAGACGATTTGCAAATGGTGCATGTTTTATGTTTGTATAGGTTTTGTGTATATGTGTATAAATTACATCACACTGTGTATCTTGAGCACTTAATTTCCAGCAATATCGTTGACCTGATTGCACAGATACTACAACCCGAATTCCGGAAATGTTGGGATGTTTTTTAAATTTGAATAAAATGAAAACTAAAAGACTTTCAAATCACGCGAGCCAATATTTTATTCACAATAGAACATAGAGAACATAACAACTGTTTAAACTGACAAATTCTACACTTTTATCCACTAAATGAGCTCATTTCAAATTTGATGCCTGCTACAGGTCTCAAAAAAGTTGGCACGGGGGCAACAAAGGGCTGAAAAAGCAATACATTTTGAAAAGATTCAGCTGGGAGAGCATCTAGCAACTAATTAAGTGAGTTGACATCAGGTCTGTAACATGATTAGCTATAAAAGGGAGGCAGAGTCTCTCAGAAGTAAAGATGGGCAGAGGCTCCAATCTGTGAAAGAGTGCGTAAAAAGATTGTGGACTACTTTAAAAACAATGTTTCTCGATGTCAAATTGCAAAGGCTTTGCAAATCTCATCATCTACCAGTGCATAACATCATCAAAAGATTCAGAGAAACTGGAGAAATCTCTGTGCGTAAGGGTCAAGGCTGAAGACCTTTGTTGGATGCCCGTGGCCTTCGGGCCCTCAGACGACACTTCATTACTCATCGGCATGATTCTGTCATTGACATTATTAAATGGGCCCAGGAATACTTCCAGAAACCACTGTCGGTAAACACAATCTGCCGTGCCATCTACAGATGCCAACTAAAGCTCTATCATGCAAAAAGGAAGCCATATGTGAACATGGTCCAGAAGCGCCGTCGTGTCCTGTGGGCCAAGGCTCATTTAAAATGGACTGTTCAAAGTGGAAAAGTGTTCTATGGTCAGACGAGTCCAAATTTGACATTCTTGTTGGAAATCACGGACGCCGTGTCCTCCGGGCTAAAGAGGAGGGAGATCTTCCAGCGTGTTATCAGCGTTCAGTTCAAAAGCCAGCATCTCTGATGGTATGGGGGTGCATAAGTGCATACGGTATGGGCAGCTTGCATGTTTTGAAGGCACTATGAATGCTGAAAGGTATATAAAGGTTTTAGAGCAACATATGCTCCACTCCAGAGGACGTGTGTTTCAGCAGGACAATGCAAAACCACATACTGCAGCTATTACAACAGCATGGCTTCGTAGTAGAAGAGTCCGGTGCTGAATTGACCTGCCTGCAGTCCAGATCTTTCACCTATAGAAAACATTTGGCTCCTCATTAAACGAAAAATACGTCAAAGACGACCACAAACTCTTCAGAAGCTGGAAACCTATATCAGGCAAGAATGGGACCAAATTCCAACACCAATACTCCAGAAACTCATAACCTCGATGCCCAGACGTCTTCAAACTGTTTTGAAAAGAAGAAGAGATGCTACA
>JALXFT010003387.1:130000-142623 GCA_023376895.1 Aspiorhynchus laticeps
CTGACAGATGGAGGTGGGGACGGAGAGCTGAATCAGTTTGGACTGGCAGGACTGGCAGATTAAAGTAGACGCTGGAAACCCGAGGTCCGGAAAGTTCCATTATAAAAACCTGCAGCCGCTTATTTGCATTGGAGCATTTGTCATAAATTCCTGCGATGCTTTAGCAGTCAGAGAGGTTTGATCAGGAGCAGATGAAGCAAGCAGACTCGATGTCCAGTCCAGCGACTGTCCAGTGTTATTCTGAGGAGATTCTGCTTTACTCTGCTCTTCATAGAAAGTTGGATGTATTTCCAGTTTTATCCACATACATACAGTACACTCACATAACGCAATATACACTTTATAGCAAATGCTTGATTGTTCATATTGTCACAAAATGTAACTATATTATCCTAATATGATAAATCCGACTATAATGCATGAATATATTATATTATGTTGTGAAGGCATTATACAAATACATTTGACTGACTCAAGTACTTCTGAACAGAATTCTTACACTCTTATTCAATGATCACAACTTCATTTAGACCTTTAACCCTCTGGTGCTCCTTATTTGGTGGTCACACTTGTGATCTTCACGGTCACCGAACACCCCCCCCCCCAGTAAAATCAATGTAACATATTTTTGTTTAATAATATTTTTTATTTTGTATTTTGAGAGAATTTCATGGTACTAATTAATATTTATGCAATAGCTTTTCAATTATGGCAGTATTTTATGTTAACATAGAGCCAATGCCTTTAAAATTCAATTTCTGAAGCTAGATTAGGGAGTAAAATAAGAAAAATATCTGCAATTCCATGGTTTTGCCCATAGATTCCTACATAACTCTATATAAAAGGCCTATCAATTATCTACTTGTTTTTAGACATAAATACATATTTTTATTAAGTTGTGGGTTTGGATATATATTTAGACATTTTCAAAGACAACTTTTTGTAACGGTTTAGATTTTTTATTCTTTGGTTTGAAATGTTGATTTAAAGCGTCGGTTTTTGAATTATTATTATTATTATTACTACAGTCAAACCTGAACATAGAGAAAGCATTTTGTTACATAAAATATAAAAATTCTATAAAAAGTAACAAAAATTAACAGGAATGTTTTATCAGAGCTTAATCCTTCTGGGTCTGATCTGATTTCAACCTCTTATTTCAGTTTTCTGAGTTGTTATGGCTATATAGTTATAACACCAATTCATTTGAATGTATATATTTGTGTATGTGTGTGTGTGTGTGTGTATGTGTCTGTGAGTATGTGTGTGTGTGTGTGTGTGTGTGTGTGTGTGTTTATGTGTCTGTGAGTGAGTGTGTGTATGTGTCTGTGAGTGTGTGTGTGTGTGTGTGTGTGTGTGTGTGTGTGAGTGGATGTGTGTGTGTGTGTGTGTGTGTGTGTGTGTGTGTGTGTGTGTGTGTGTGTGTGTGTGTGTGTGTGTGTGTGTGTGTGTGTTTATGCGTCTGTGAGTGTGTGTATGTGTCTGTGAGTGTGTGTGAGTGTGTGTGTGTGTGTGAGTGTGTGTGTGTGTGTGTGTGTGTGTGTGTGTGTGTGTGTGTGTGTGTGTGTGTGTGTGTGTGTGTGTGTGTGTGGTGTGTGTGAGTGGATGTGAGTGTGTGTGTGTTTATGTGTCTGTGAGTGTGTGTGAGTGGATGTGAGTGTGTGTGTGTGTGTGTGTGTGTGAGAGTGGATGTGAGTGTGTGTGTGTGTGTGTGTGTGTGTGTGTGTGTGTGTGTGTGTGTGTGTGTGTGTGTGTGTGTGTGTGTGTGAGAGTGGATGTGGATGTGAGTGTGTATGTGGATGTGTGTGTGTATGTGTGTGTGTGTGTGTGTGTGTGTGTGTGTGAGTGGATGTGTCTGTTTTGCACTCTTGATGTTTTGCACTCTTTATGCATTGTGGCAGATTTGTTGATTCTGCAAATTTTTGTGTTTTTGTCAATTTCTCATTAATTTCCTATGGTAGGTCATTTCAGACCTTCATCCTTATGAAGAGACGCCACCGTTTCTGAACTAGCGTTCTTTTTAAATATACGAGCGTCAACGAATCTAGTCTCGGGTGTGATCTTCTGCTTTAGCCTCTCGGAGCGGGTCTGTGTCCGTATCAAAGTGTTTCTTCTGTCTTCACAGTGGCAGAAGGTCCGGAGAGCTGACGGACGCAGACGTCCCGCTGGAGCCGTTCCTCCACGAGAGCCGAGATCTTCAGGAGGACGAGGAGCCGCATCTCCTGGAGCTCCTGGAGAAGGTGCAGTACAAGCTGAAGAAGAAGCACCGCAACAAGCAGAAGAAGCAGCGCCATCGACAGTTCAACGACCTCTGGGTGCGGATGGAGGAGAGGTGAGACCAGCACACACCAGCATTCACTAACTACCAGAGCTTCCACTAAAGTCCACTTTAGACATTATATTAATATGAGTAACTTTGCAGCTACATGTCAGCTAACTCTCATGAGAGTATTAAGGCCAGTTTCACTAAACATCGCAAACGATTCCAAAACAGCTCCGATGGGTGTGGAAATGTTGCGGGTGATTTACTAACAACATGCAAATTAAAGAACATACACTACATTGCCAAAAGTATTGGCACCCCCTTCTAATGAACAGCTTTGACTACTTTAGTAATTTCTATGAGTACAAATCTTAATGTTAAAGCATATAATGATATTCTAGGAAATTGTGTGCTTCTAATATTATAGCAACAGTTTGGACTCTTTTCTATTCTAACATGACAATGTCTCTGTGTATAAGACAAGGTTCAAGAAGAAAATGATTGATTCAGTCAGTGTGGAAGAACTTGACTGGTCTGCATAAAACCAAGTCCTAATCCCAGTTTAACACCTCTGGTGTGACTGTAAATGCAGACCTTGAGCCAAAAACTCATCACCAAACACCAATGACTTGTACATATGGGTTCAGTCATTTTAGACACTTACACAACTGTTGCTACAGAGATGAAATACCATTTTTAAATACATGAATTATGTTCCCATCGTTGTTGCCACAGATTTGGAAGTGCATCTGTTCTAAAGAAGGGGGTGCCAATACTTTTGTCTATATAGTGTATGTGCAACTTCTGATTTACATATCGACCAACGCAATATACCAAGCACAGCGCAAATTAGCATAGTCACAAATAAAGAATAAAGAAGCCACAGTATGTCGAAAAGAACCGGAGGCCAATAAACGAAGGTTTGCTATAAGATTTGATAAGAGCTGGTATTGCGTGACTCCTAGTTGAGGGTCCAAGTCGTCTTTTATTTCCTGAAGTAAGTTAAGTATAACATGGCTTGGCAATTGATATGTTCGGATAATGTGTTCTTCTGGCATTACAAATAAATGAATACGTTAATTAAATTCTCTGTTCTCTGTGGTGCCTCCTCCTAGTAACAATAATTGCAGCCATTTCAAACTCAAAATAGTTTAAGACATGCTTTATTTGGGCGTTAAATAATGGCGCAGATACTAGTAATTTGACGAGTGCAAATGTTAGCAAATCTCGTTGCGTGATTCAGGCCCTGTTTACACTGTCAGTTAAATGTGACCCAATTCTGATTTTGTGCTCATATGTGACACAGATCGGATCTGTTCTATGACGGTGTAAACAGGGAAAAAACGCATGTATTCGGATATTTCGAGATCGGATTCGGGCCTCATTCATATGTGGAAATAAATCGGATATGAATCGGATATGTGCCGATGCGACCCATGTAAACAGGCAGATGGGATTTTCTGAGGCATCGCGGTCTGTACATCATTAAAACTTGACAATTTGGTACTTCTCCACGGTTTAATGATGTTATATGGGACCCATGCTGGCTAAATGAGTGTAAATGTGCACGGGCTATTTTTGAGCTACAGGCAAAAAATATATAAAAACACTGAAAATTGTTGATTTTTGTCGAATTTGAGGTTTTCACAAAAATTAGTTCATTAAGCCCTCGTTTAGCTATCCCAATGCTCCAAATAGTAATTAAACATCTAAAAGTATCTTTAATTGTATGTTTTCTGAGAGGATGAACTTTTCTCCGCTCGCTTCTCGTGCTGACTGTCATCTGAATCCTGATAAATACACATAATTACAGTATTACAGTATTCATAATCTGTTCTGTCTTCAGTGAAAAACATCTGATGTGTAACTTTATATGATTCCTGCATTACAGTCTGTCTCATTAATGTTAATCTATTAGTAAAAGAAAAGAGGGAATCACTCGCAGCACTTAATTTAACTGCTTTAGTAGTTTTAATAATCAGTTTATTTGTACTGAACACACTGAAGTGATTTTTACATTTGATGGTATGTTTTTCATAGGCTATATGAATGCTTTTGTTTAGATGTAAAATGATAATGCATTATTTGTTTCTTTCTAGACTATTTGTTCCTATACTGTTTTTTGCATCTGTTCTTAAATAATAGGAAAGATAAAATAAAAAAACAGCTATATTGTGATTATTAATATAGTAGCCTAATTATTAATAACAAAAGAACTGGAGGAAAACATAATCAACCTTGCTGATATCAACTTTAAACGGGTGTAGCAGTCTTTTTTTTTGTTTGTCCGATTAAAAAAACATCATACATAATTTTGAAGGTCTTTTAATGGAGAATGTGAAAATAAAAATAACGAATTTTTCAGATTTGCTGGACTGGTTTTGTCAGCACAGGTCACAGTATTCTCGTGTGGAGGCACTAAACAACAACAACGCATGCGGGATGCTTCAGAAGCTATAGCAAGTGTAAACACATGAATCGAATATGGGTCACAATTGAAAGAACAGCCAAAAAAATCAGATATAGGCAACAAATCGGAATTGAGCATCAAGACCTGCAGTGTAAACGAGGCCTCATTTGAATAATCTCCTCCCATAAATATTGCGTCTGAAAGAGAAACTCCTAGAAATGCATATGCAATAAGGTCAGGCGCAAAAATAACTGTGTCCACACCTTTTCAGCACTAATTCATCACGTCTTTAGTAAATCCTGACAGTACTATTTTAACTATTTTTATTTTAACGGCTTGCACTGGCGCAAGCTGTTAGTAAAACTGGCCCATAGACTTTTAGGTTAGTGTTAGTAGAATAAGTGGACTTGTACTTGCAAAGTGACTAGTTGAATGTCCATCAAAATCAAATGTTAGATGTTAAGCAGACAGTCACTAATACTCTAATGATGCTAGTTGACATGGAGTTGACAAGTTACTTATAGCTAGTCAAATCTCTAAAATGGAACCTAGTTTTTGTCATTTTAAATAAAAATTTTTAGTTTGTTTTGTTCTGTGTGTTTGCCATTATTGTTTTTTTAAAATATGCATATGTTTTAATTATAAATTTGTAACTTTTTTAGTTTATTTTAGTACTTAGTATTTCAAATTTTAGTTGAAGTTTTGTTTTTTGTCATTTTTATTAACATGCCTATGGTTTTTATTTTTAGTATATTTAGCTTAAAATAAAATAGTTTAATATTGTTGTTAATATTTAAAATTTTATTTTAATATTTACTGTTTTCATCGAAATGTTTAGTTGAGGTTTTGTGTTTTTGTCATTTTTTATGTCTATTTTTACATTTTATTTTATTTGTATTTTTATTTCAGTTAATGTTTATTTTATTTCAAGTAAATATTATTTTTTGAATGGTTTTATGGTTAATGATAATAACCTGTAGACAGTTTTTATTTTAGTATATTTAGCCTAAAATAAAATAGTTTAATATTTGTTCATATTTTAAGGTTTATTTTAATATTTACTGTTTTCATTGAAATGTTTAGTTGAGGTTTTGTGTTTTTGGTCATTTTTATTATTATTTTTTAATATTTTTATGTTTTATTTTATTAGTATTTTTATTTCAGTTAATGTTTATTTTATTTCAAGTATCTGTGAATGGTTTTATGGTTACTGATAATAACCTGTAGGTAGAGACGGGTCAGTAAGCGGTTAACACACGTCTGTATGGGAGCGGATGGAGCTTCCTCAGCGGATCTCATGTTCTGTGGGAATGATAGCTGGATGACGGCTGGGATTACAGACGCTGGATTTGACCTGCGGCTGCGTCTCGAGTGTCGTCGAGTCAGAGGTCAGACTCCAGCGCTTCAGCTGTATCTGTCCCATCACGAGTCCTGACCCGCTGCAGAGGAACGCTGACAATACTCGTCTGATTCTCCAGACGTGTCACAACCTGCTGAATATCCTTCAGTGCAGTTCATTAATGAACACGAGTGACATTACTTCCCAGCACAGTGAATCTCAGGCTGACTGTTCTCTGTGCTGGAAATGAAGCATCTGGTTCCAAAACTCTGTATGAGCTATATTTAATATACACCAATGTTTCACGGATCAGTGTCACATTTTGACTTGATTCTTGTTCCCGTGTCAAAACCCACACGACGTGTTCTCTGCCGAGCCTGAACTGTGTTCTGGAAACTTGCTTGAATTTACTTTTACAGTCGCCCCACGTAATAAATATTTCTTTAATAAACTGTTTATGAAGCCAAGCAGGTCCCAGACAGTCAAAACAAACATGGTCCTGAATATAGACTTCATCTGTTAGAACCCGTGGAGGGAGAATGAGATCCAGAGCAGACAGCATCACGCCGCACGCGTCCACAGACGCTCACACACGTGTGTTGACACAGATGGAGGACGGGAATGAAATCCTCAAACTCTTTATTTGTGTTCCCCGTCCGTCTCAGGAGCTCTGACAGACTCCAAACCTCCATTTAGTTTCCCTGCCTGCTTCTTCATATTTCATAAACGAGCAGATTTCAGACGTGACTGAAGACGCTGCTGCTGTATACAGTCTGACTCCATCAGAAACCCTGAGGATCTTCTGAAAACATCAGATCCGTCCGACTCCTCCACATTACACTGCTCAGATTGACATCTGTCAAATGTTTAAAATTGGATTTGGATATTCATTAGATGATTATGATTAGGGCTGGGTTGAAAAATATTGATTTATCGATTTTAATCGATTCTCATTTTGAATCCCAAGAATCGATCTGTGCTGTTTCGAGTTGATGTGTGAACAAAACTTAATGAAACATTCACAAGCTTTGCTACTTTAGATATGAAACAAAGTCTCAGCTTTCAAATTATGTCACTTTTGTCACTAAATTCACTCAATTAATGTGGTTTTGCTGATCATCTCTTCCTCTTTACTACTAGTTACAGCACCAAATAAACCTGAATGAACATCAGAAGAACTCACTGAAATTAATCATGTAATCCATCAATTAGTGTTTCAACCGCAGAAAGACGTCAATAAAACAGCTTCAGATCAATAATGTCTCATAACGTCACATTTAACTCAGAATAAAACATCCAATGACCATAAACTCGATAGTCAGCTAGAAAAATAACTCTAGAAGAGCATTTTTGATCAATAAATGCACTACACAACAAACTGGAGTAGAAATATAATTATATCATTCAAAAGTTTCACTGTATGTCAGATGTTGTACATTGGATTTGAATAACCATTAGATGATGATGATGATGATGATTAGGGCTGGGTTGAAAAATATTGATTTCTTGATTTTAATCAATTCTCATTTTGATGAACCAATATCAATTATTAGATCCCAAGAATCGATCTGATTTGAGTTGATGTGTGGACATAACTTAATGAAGCATTCATACGCTGTGTTACTTCTGATATGAAACAAAGTCTCAGCTTTCAAATTATGTCACTTTTGTCACTAAATTCACTCAATTAATGTGGTTTTGCTGAGCATCTCTTCCTCTTTACTACTAGTTACAGCACCAAATAAACCTGAATGAACATCAGAAGAAACAGAACAACTTCTGTTCAGTCAATCATGAATCATGTAATCACTCAATAAGTGTTTCGACCGCAGATAGACGTCAATAAAACAGCTTGTGATCAATAATGTCTCGTAACGTCACATTTACCTCAGAAAAGACATTCAACGACTCGATACTCAGCTAGAAAAATAACAAATTTTTGATCAATATATGCACTACACAACAAACTGGTTTATTGTATGTCAGATGTTGCACATTGATGATGATGATGATGAAGGTGTGTGTTTCTCATGATCTCTCTCTCGTTACTTACAGTGTGATGGCCGAGGCTCCGCCTCCTGTCGTCCACATCATCAACGGTTACATCACAGTCCAGACACACCCACAGGAGCACGGCAGAGCCAATCAGCACAGGACGTTCTCAGGCTCCTCCTCCTGGAGCCCCGCCCTCACTGCGACGGCTCTGTGTGTTCAGATCCTCCTGCTGCTGCTGTCATAACGTCTGAAGAGGTGCAGGTTCGAGTTTAACCCTGAACCTCACGGACAGACTCTGAACCGCTTCACTGCAGCTCTTGAGGAATCACTTCCGTGTAAATATCAGATGTATTATAGATGTAATTTAGAGTTTTGAATAAAGCATTTGTTTGTTCACTTACTATATAAATATATAAATAAGAGTCATTATATTTTTTGTGACTAAATCAGCTACTAACCAGCTTAACTGGCCTCAATGATTTGTAAAACCTTAGAAATCAATCAATCACTTCCTTCAGTTCAGTGACACTTTTTACATAAAAGCAGATTTACGAGTGATTTGTGCAGAAGTGAGTTTCGTCCTCTTCGTCTTGTCTATCTGTCAACTTCATGCATTTGATGATTGTTTAAAATGTTGTGTTTAATGACATAGAAACGAGTTATTTAAATAGATAGTCATAGTTGATCTAAATGTGTTCGTGTGATTGTTTATGGCAGACTGACACAATGTTTGTTACAGTAATTATGTCTGTCTATGTTACAAGAAATAAAGTATTTATCTAGTTCAAGGTTCTCCAAACGGAAGATGAATATAGATGTTGAGAAGCGGCTCATCTGTTCCTGAACATGACTTGTTCTGTGGTTGACGCTGAAAACAGTGTTAATTTCGTTAACGAAGATGACGACGAAAAATATTCGTCAACAAACCTTTTTCTGTGACTGAGACGAGACGTTGACGATCTAAAACTCATATCTGATGATAAAAACTATGAGGAAATATATGCCGCGTCTTCGTTAACAAGACGAGACCTACCAAAACATGAACTAGTGATCTGAAACAATGGCCTCAGCACCTGAAGGGTCAGGGACTGAGTGACCAGACGTCACGTTTTTCCCAGGAGTCACAATTCATTGTCGAATAACTTAAAGTTAGAGAAGGCAGGATAGACGGAATCATGCTGATAGAAGTGCTCTCTCTTTCTCTCTCTCTCTCTCTATCTCTCTCTCTCTCTCTCTATGTCTCTCTATCTCTCTCTATGTCTCTCTCTATCTCTCTCTCTCTCTCTCTCTATGTCTCTCTTTTTCTCTCTCTCTCTATGTCTCTCTTTCTCTCTCTATGTCTCTCTCTCTCTCTCTCTATGTCTCTCTCTTTCTCTCTCTCCCTCTCTCTATGTCTCTCTCTTTCTCTCTCTCTCTCTATGTCTCTCTTTCTCTCTCTATGTCTCTCTCTCTCTCTCTCTATGTCTCTCTCTATGTCTCTCTCTTTCTCTCTCTCTATGTCTCTCTCTCTCTCTCTCTCTCTGTCTCTCTCTCTCTCTCTCGCTCCTCTTCTTCAGTTCTCAGCGCTCAAATACACACACAGCAGTCCACATGTCTGTAGAGTATCTCATGTAAATACAGTCGGTTATGGCTTAAGTGAGCGTAAACAGGTCAAAACTGTGTTCCAGTATTACATGCATACCTTCCGTCTTAAAGGGACAGCGTTCCTAAATAAATACCTATCTGTGTCATCAATGTTAACCAACAGAAGATGTTAAATAAATGTATACTTGTTCAGTAATCCTACTGTATCTGAAAAATAAGTTTAATTTGTATTTCTACCAAAAAATGAAAATTAATTCCAGTTTTTCCAAATTCAATCCTTGATTCAAATTTCTCATATACTTAATTGATTTGGTCTAAAAAGTAAATACAACATATGAAATAGTTACCGAAATAAATGTTGGTAACTGCAGTTTGACTAAAAAATGCAATGACTTTTCGTCGACTAAATCTATGAAAGACTAAAATGTGACTAAGATTATTAAGCATTTTCGTCTCAAGATAAAGACTGAAATGTGACTAAGACTATTAAGCATTTTCGTCTCAAGATAAAGACTAAGACTAAATCAGAAATGCCTGCCAAAATTAACCCTGAACAGAAGCAGTGTGTTTTATGAGGGATCTGTTTCTTAAAACGGCTCTCCTCACTGTGAATGACCACTGATTCCTGCGTCTCATCCTCGTCCTGACAGCAGATTTCAGTAACGGTGTTCAGAGGAGGGTTTCCTCAGACTAGAGGTCTTCACGGGTCCACTTGGATCTGAAATGAATGCACCAGCTGTCCAGAGGCGTCACACCAAACACAAATCATCATCACACCTCAAATAAACACAGAACCGTGAGTTTAGTTTGAGATTCCCGACGGTGTCGATGTGCCGTTATTACAGTCCTGGCCAGAGTTTAGAGGACCGCAGGCCAAACGGACGTCTGAAGCACATTTTCCAGCTTCTACCGGGAAAGAAAACACACAGAAAGCTGTTTGAGAGCAAAGCTGGAGAATCATGGAGGTCCAAACACTTCATCAGAGACACGTCTGCAGGAGAACTGATGATTCTCATCATCACTGGACACTAAGATACAAGATGCAGTAACTTGTTCCTTCTCATCAGGTCATGACACAACATCATTATTATATATCATCACAATATAATATCAAACAGCCCTAACATGAGTCATCATATGAGCATTTCAGGTAACACTTTACAATAAGGTGTCATTTGTTAACATTAGTTAGTGTATTAACTAACATGAACAATGCATTTATTACACTATTTATTAATCTTTGTTAATGTTAGTTAATGAAAATGCAGTTGTTCGTTGTTAGTGCATTAACTAATGTTAACAAACACAACTTGTGATTTTAATAATGCATTAGTAAATGCTGAAATTAACATTAACTGAGATTAATAAATGCCTAGAAGTCTTGTTCATTCTTAGTTCATGTTAACTAATGTTGTTAACTAATGAACCTTATTGTAAAGTGTTACCGCATTTCAATATCTAAATTCATTACAACAACGAAAGTCTCGTGTTATCAGGGCTTCTGCAGGTTTTATGATGGTTATTTTTAAGAACAAATAAAGACATTTTAAGGAATAAATTGAAGGTAGCATCACTATGTTCTCTTAAAGGGGTGGTACAATGCTGTTTCATGCATTCAGAGTTGTTTACGCTGGTAAAGAGTTGGATTCTCACGCTAAGCATGGACAAAGTTTAAAAAAAAAATTTGGACGTATAACAGAGTATTTCTGTGCCAAAACTCTCACTTCCGGGTTTGTACAAGTTTCGGAGAGTTTTTTTCAATCGTTGTTCTTTATGACGTAAACGAGGGTGGAACTCCTTATATGGGCATTTCTCCCGGAAGAACACGCCCCTGCAGCATCGACCGGAGCGAGAGCAGCCAATCAACACGCTTCAATCGGCAGCGCTGCACGGGACTCGCTCGGGAAGAACGTCTCTAAAGAAGTGTGTTTTTGGTTGTGAGGGAAAGATAACCTTGTTCAGCTTCCCAAAACAACCCAGCGTTACGTGAACAGTGGATATAGTTAGTTTTTCCGGGGCAGCAATGGAGTTTCTCAAGTGTTTTGTTGACGAACGTTTTATAAACAAGGCCCAACTCGACGCTGGATTTGCACATCGTTTAATACTGAAAGATGGAGCGGTCCCAGCTATAAAAGATCCCGCTCATGATTCAGAACTGCAGACGGTGAGTGAAACGGCATCAAATGTCTGTGTTTTGTTGGTGATCGGAGCAAGTGCTCGTCACTCTTTAGCTCCGCCCACGACACGCCTTCACTCTTTAACTCCGCCCACGTCGCGCCTTCACTCTTTAGCTCCGCCCACATGTCACGCATTCACTCTTTAGCTCCGCCCACGACACGCCTTCACTCTTTAGCTCCGCCCACGTCGCGCCTTCACTCTTTAGCTCCGCCCACATGTCACGCATTCACTCTTTAGCTCCGCCCACGACACGCCTTCACTCTTTAGCTCCGCCCACGACACGCCTTCACTCTTTAGCTCCGCCCACATGGCACACATTCACTCTTTAGCTCCGCCCACATGGCACACCTTCAGTCTTTAGCTCCGCCCACGGCACGCCTTCACTCTTTAGCTCCGCCCACGGCACGCCTTCACTCTTTAGCTCCGCCCACACGACACGCCTCCAGGAGCTCGGCTTTTTTCGGAGAGAATTGTAAATCTGTATCTTTCTTTTATAAATATGATAAAACTAAAGACTTTTTGGAGATATGAAGGATGCAGTACTACTCTATAGGTACTCAAGATTAACATGAGATTGGGTGAAACGGTGTGCGTTAGGTGCCCTTTAATGCAAATGTCTGAAGCAGAAAATGAGTTCAATTAACAACACTTCAAACTTTGAAAATACAACTTCCAACAGATTTCCATCACTTTTTCATTAATTTTACCCCCAAAAAGACTTGATTAGCTCTGATCAAGTTTTGTTTTGTGGTGTATTTTGCACTTTGAACAATTCTCTCTCGTTCAGTCTGTACAGTAAATTGTTAAAAGTGCAAAATACACCACAAAACTAAGTCTAAAACACCTGGTAAGTC